>CM022770.1:22360712-22428212 GCA_012411365.1 Ameiurus melas | reverse complement strand
CAACAGGGATACTCCAGAGGTGGGAATCAGAATTTGGGGAATCTACTCGCGGCGTTTACATCGACTCGATGTTAATTAGCATATGGCCACATTCAGAATAATATCAGAATATTGATGCGCCTGTAAACCTAGTCGTTTCATTGCGAGTTGTCTTTGAAAATGCTGCTGGACCGTGTCAGAACCCTTTTTCACCTTTACTGTTAAATTGCAACATATAATAAATAACAAGTGACCAACACCCAGAAATGTTTTTCTTCCGATCCCCAGCCTGCATAAGTCTGCACACCCTTTTACAATTGGGAATGTAGCAGTGTTCAGAATCAACACATTCAAACTCATGTTAAATATTAATTAGTGTACACTTGCCATCATCTACCGTGACTGATTAACCCCTAAATAAAAGTCCAGCCAAAGGATTCTCGTGACCTCTTCTTGGAACTGGAAAAGCCCTGGGCCACAAAGAGCTTACAAAGCAGGTACGGGATCTCGTTGTTGAAAAATATCAGAAAGGAGAGGGTTAGAAAACACTTCCAAGGCATCGGATATATCATGGAACGCTGTAAAGGCAATCATCAACAAGTGGAGAAAATATAGCACGACCGTGACACTGATAAGAACAGGGCGTCCTTCTGAAACTGATGAGAAGATCAGGAGAAACCGGTCAGAGAGGCTGCAGAGAGGCTGCAGAGAGGCCTACGGCAACATTATAAGTGTCTGAGCAATTTCTGGCAAGTACTGGTTGCTCCGTACATGCAAAAAACAAGCTCCTGAATTCTTCATATCCTCGGGGGAGGGGGGCGATAGACTTTTTTAGATCCACTCTAAGTCATATCACGTGACAAAGGATGCTGGATCTGTTTGTTTTTCTCATCTGGCACAGAAACTGGAAGTCTCGTACAGTCTTAGTCCTGGAAATGGGATGAGATGATGAAGTTAAAAATGCCATTTAAAAAAAAAAAATAATAATTGTTTTCTTTCTTTCTTAATCGTAGAATATTACCCGAGGTGTGAGAATTTATTTATTTATCTTTTTTAGATTTTCTGCTTGTCTTTAAAATCCCTAGAATTCTTTTCGTCGATATTTTTTGCTAGCATTTTCAAAGTAAAAGTTTACTGTCTCTTGTATATTAGAGTTTGGGACGCGCCCATTAAGTGCAGCATTAGAACGGCGACATGCTTACAGAGAGTGTAATTCGACACGTGTTCCAGTCCCCTCAGGTGTGGGTTGCCCTGTGATGTAAAAACAAACAATAGTGGTCAGCTGCTCTTCACTATGGGCTTCTATTCAAGTGCGTTGAATAACGCAGAACAAAACGTTCATAGAACAGGAAATGGTGGCAAAGCGACTTCAGAACCTTGAAGTTCTCCTGAGGAGTGAGGGACTTCGAAATGTCTTTATTGATTATTAGAGCTTAGCAGAAGATCAGATCACATTTTGTGAGCAAGCACTTTGAAGGTTGTCTACTTCGGTCGTCTGTCAACGAGCTCAACTAGAAAAAATTCCAAGTAGAACTCTTTTCTGGAACTGAAAAAGCCTTATTTATCCAATGAACCCTTGAAGAACCCTTTAATTGTGTGTGTAGGTGGTTAAGTGTGTGGTATGTTCTCTAAATTATTGTAAATTATTTCCATCTTAATACCTAAACCCTGTCATTTATAATTGAGCTATTTTGGTATACTCTTAGGTTCTTTAAGGAGCCATCGGATAATTAAGGGTCTTGACAAGGAAATACTCTGTTGTGGGGTTGACCAATGAACCCTTTAAGAACCTTCAAAGAACCTTTTTTTTCTAAGTTTAGCAATACCAAGATAGCTAAAGTTTTAAATGACAGGTTCTAGATATTACAAGGAAAATAATTAAGGGTTTTGGACAACAATGGTTAAGGACCTTTAATTATCCAATGAACCCTTAAAGAACCCTTAATTATCCAACGAACCTTTAAAGGACCTTTAATTATCAGATGAACCCTTAAAGAACCTTTAATTATCCAACAAACCCTTAAAGAACCTTTAATTATCCAACGAACCCTTAAAGAACCTTTAATTATCCAACGAACCCTTAAAGGACCTTTAATTATCCGACGACCCCTTAAAGGACCTTTAATTATCCAATGAACCCTTAAAGAACCTTTAATTATCCAATGAACCCTTAAAGAACCCTTAATTATCCAACGAACCTTTAAAGGACCTTTAATTATCAGATGAACCCTTAAAGAACCTTTAATTATCCAATGAACCCTTAATTATCCAACGAACCTTTAAAGGACCTTTAATTATCAGATGAACCCTTAAAGAACCTTTAATTATCCAATGAACCCTTAAAGAACCTTTAATTATCCAATGAACCCTTAAAGAACCTTTAATTATCCAATGAACCCTTAAAGAACCTTTAATTATCCAACGAACCCTTAAAGAACCTTTAATTATCCAACGAACCCTTAAAGAACCTTTAATTATCCAACGAACCCTTAAAGAACCTTTAATTATCCAATGAACCCTTAAAGGACCTTTAATTATCCAACGAACCCTTAAAGAACCTTTAATTATCCGACGACCCCTTAAAGGACCTTTAATTATCCAACGAACCCTTAAAGAACCTTTAATTATCCAATGAACCCTTAAAGGACCTTTAATTATCCAACGAACCCTTAAAGGACCTTTAATTATCCAACGAACCCTTAAAGAACCTTTAATTATCCAACGAACCCTTAAAGAACCTTTAATTATCCAACGAACCCTTAAAGAACCTTTAATTATCCAACGAACCCTTAAAGAACCTTTAATTATCCAACGAACCCTTAAAGAACCTTTAATTATCCAACGAACCCTTTAAAGAACCTTTAATTATCCAACGAACCCTAAAGGACCTTTAATTATCCAACGAACCCTTAAAGAACCTTTAATTATCCAACGAACCCTTAAAGAACCTTTAATTATCCGACGACCCCTTAAAGAACCTTTAATTATCCGACGACCCCTTAAAGAACCTTTAATTATCAGATGAACCCTTAAAGAACCTTTAATTAGCCAATGAACCCTTAAAGAACCTTTAATTATACAACGAACCTTTAATTAGCCAACAAACCCTTAAAGAACCTTTAATTATACAACGAACCTTTACAGAACCCTTAATTATCCAATGAACCCTTAAAGAACCTTTAATTATCCACTGAACCCATAATTTTTCACCAAATCTTTAAAGAACCCTGAATTATCCATTGAACCCTTAAAGAACCCTTTATGAACCTAAGAATGTACCAAAATAATGCAAAAATCATTTTCAATAGTTTGTAATACACACTTAACCAGTTACATAAAAAGGGTTTTTAAGGGTTCTTTAAGGGTTCATTGGATAATTAAGGGTTCTTTAAGGGTTCTGACAGGGAAATACTCTGTTGAAGGTTTCACCAGGTCCACAGATTTGATATGATGTGGCTTGGTAAAGGTCTCGCAATTTAGTTTTATTAACATTTGGAATTGTTTAGTACAGTTAGTACTTTTGTAATTTAGTAATGTGTTTTATTTTGTTTAATGGTGTACTCTGGGAATATTCATGTAGAAGGTCATGGAAACATCTGAGCTATTAAAGTTCCTTTCGGAAGCGTCGGCTATGATGCACGATGTCTGTGTAGGTGTTTAATCATACAGTCCTTTCTGAAACCCATTTCAGATGTAATAAGCGAGCGCTCTATCTCCTGCAGACGATCTGAGCGGAGCGGACGAGCGCTTTGAAAACATACGTAGAGTTTTCATGAACAGTTAATTAACAGATTACATCTCAGCATCTTATGCGGCACACGTGAGCCGCTTGGGTTAAAAAAAATTGCCTGCTGTATGTGTAAGTCTATTTCAATGATCTCCTCATAACTGCTCAGATTCCAGCTCGCAGCCTGCTGCTGCCATCTGCTGGTAACAATGGAGAAGTGCAAAACAATAGGATTAGGACTTTATCCCTCAGTTCTGAGCTGTCAGTGAAAACCGTTCAGGGTCCTGTTCGTCCGAGTTCTTCAGAGTTCAGCGAGTGACGTCCAATCAACATGGCCGCTCAACAGCTTCGGTAGAGGAGAACACAGTAGCAGTTCTACTGCACAGTATACACAAGTATTCGCTTTAGATGGTGATGTTTTCTAGACGTTCTTTTTAAACGAGCTTGTAGCCGCCTCTTGACCAGGCTGCTACTAAGGATGAACGAATGCATTCATCACATCAGCCTGAACGAATGGAACAAGGTCTTTCTTTGGCCTTTCTTTGCTTCATATCAGCTGCATGAAAGTAAAAACCTCCAGGTCGCGTGATTGTTTTGTCCGCCATCATGTCTCCCGCTGAGATTTCTGGTAGAATAAAAAAATGTCTCAAACGCGCCCGCCCGCAGCCACAGAGGCGAATTAAATACAGCGCTGAGCAGTAAACACCGTTACCATTGCTGTGGATGCTGACTGTTAAATGTGCTCCACTTTAGAGGGAATCAATGAGCGAGTCTGTTAAACGTTTATATTCCACATCAAAATACTGCCGGAGGCTTTTACACTAAGTTGTGGGGGGGGGGATTCTTCAGACGGCACCGTCCCATCAGGATTAGGATCGATGCCTGGCTGTGCTTCTGCCATCATTCACGCAGGAGCTGGCTTCTCATATATGCGTTCTGAAATCGAATTTGAAATTCGTATATAACGTATGATTTATCTTCACGGGTTTGCGCTCGTCCATCTTCGCGTGCGCTATATGTGTGTCTCGCGTCGATGGCGTGTTTAAGCCGCTTTTCTACAGGTCGTTTAGCAACACCGGACCAGAAAGAAATGGCACGTGCTACTACGTCTGGACAACGCCATCGATCACTTTTTTTGTTGTTGTTGTTGTTGTTGTTAACAAAACTGCCAATGTGTGCAGGTTAGCTGAGTGCGCAAAGCATATGCAGATGAATGAGCTGTGCTGATGCTGTGTGTGATGGTGGACACGGAGAACAACAAGGGATCGTGATAAAGCAAACGCACACGTACACACACACGTACACACACACGTACACATGCCGGTTCAGGGTAGAGCTGGATCTGTCAGCAAAACCTTGCAATGAGAACGATTTCAGCGCCTTCTTCGTTTGTCAAATGCGTTCTTAAAGGCTATCTGAAGAGAAATATCTCGTATAAATCTAAGTGTGAACGTTTTTGAGAGAGATTTTGCTAAAAATAAATAAATAAATAAATAAAAAGTGTCAATTTTCTGTAGAAACTCATCAGGGAAACACGCCTACAAACATTTTCTGTATTTAATCAGCATTGTGTATATTCTGTGTGTTGCCTCTTACGGTTAAAGAACGATTTAGCTGTAGTAAATGTAACGGAAAATTCGTTTCATAACATTTTTATTCGCCAAAAAGCTTTATTCACCAAGGGTGCCAATAATTCTGGAGCCCGAAAATGATTTTTAAAATATTTTTTTTAAAAACCCCACATGAAAAAATGTTTGATTAGCGTACTCTCGTGTTGAACGTACGCGAGAAAGCTAACCCTCTTTACTGATTTGATTGAGGTCAGGTGATTCAGCCACACCCACTGCTCACACGTGCAAAAAATCAAGCACATGCAAGTCATTTCAGTCTCCACAGACACACACCGGCGGTAGAATGTGTCCCTCCAGGGTGTCCCCCTCCGTGTGCCCCGAGTGCCTTCCCTGGTGAAAGGCATGCGTTTGTTTTGTTAGTGCATCGTTCGAGCGACGCTAAGCAGGACAAGCTGCGCAATCTGACTTTGATCAGACGTCTACAGGTTACAGATAGCATCTTTAATCACTGCAGCGAGCTGATCGAATGACTTTTAACTGAACAGGCAACCTTAAAACAAAGGTTTTCGTTTCCATAGTAACAGCTCGTTCGCAGCGACTTTTACGTGAGCTGTGTCCGAAACTCGCTCACTCGCTCCCTCTGTAGCGAAAGACGTTCGAGTCCACCATACAGGGAAGAAGTGAGCGAATTCGGACGCTGGCGTGAATAAACCACAACGCGTCAGGGAGCGCTCTGTTATTGCGGGCGTGACTGTTATTGCGTCATAGTGCACTATACAGGAGAGAGGGCGCGGTTTCGGACACGGCGATAGTGAAGTTTTCTGTAAGGACACGTTCGATTAACGTTTACGGAAGGAGTCTCCAGTGTCGGCGCAAAAAATATTGAACTTAGCAGGGTGGGGACAGTAACTCCGCTTCACCGCTGATTAATTTCCTATGACGGCACTTGGCTCTGGTTGTGCGGTTTAATAAAAACCATCCTAGGTTTTTTGTCCCTCCGTGCTGCAGCAGACGGACGTGTCGAAACTATTACTCTAACCACAAAGCGGTCCTGACGACGAGCTCTCGATTAATTAAACCGTGCTGAAAACACAGCAGTGAGGGATCTCGAGAGTTGGGCTAGCAGCCATGTTCCACCATTTTATAATTGGCCCAATGTGGGTTAATACGCTCCCTTTTGACAAATTATCAATCTGCTCTCAGCGTGAAGTGCATTTACATAATGACTCCTTACAGTTTAGTCCATTTTTAACTATTCATACAAAAGTACTGACAGGTGAGGACTGCCATGAGGGCTGCAGCTTCTTATCGAGAAACTGCTCCAGGGATAGAAACTGTTCGAGAAAACTTAAAACAAACAGGTGAGCTCTGTACAGTGGTGCTATTTTATTCTTCTTTTATTGTTCAAACCCAAACCCTTTCCACTAAACTCACTAAAAGATTTTCTGAAGTTCAATTCGATACTTTTTACAGCTTTAAGTTACAGCTTTAACCTCCGACACTGGAGACTCCTTTCATAAAGGTTTTCATTAAACGTCTCCTTATGGAAAAGTCCACCGTGTCAACGATTACATGTGGGTTTTTTTTTTTAATAATCTGTTTATGAAGTGGAGCTGTACAAGTCCCTGTAAATGACCTGTTACTATAGAAACAATAGCACGTTACAACGATTCATATAAACCTGCGATGTGCAGCTGAACTACTGTCAGAGCCGTCTGACCAATCAGAATCCAGAATTCATCACTATAAGTTTGGTTCGTATTGGAGGTCGGCTCTGATATCCGATCAGCTCTGATATCCGTTTGTTGGAACTATCGGTTATCGGCAAAAATCCACACCGATAAGGTTTTCCCGGTTGCCGGAGAATATGAGAAGGGTCCGTAGCCGTTATACAGCACGAGAGCGGCCTCTAGAGGCGAAATAAAAACCATCACTGCCGAGTGTTCGTTTTATTTGTTTATTTGTTATTTGGAGTGTTACGTTTTGCTTCAGTTTGGACGTATATCTTTTATTTACATTAATATCTATTAGTAGTTTATACAGTCGTGTTTACTTCCTTTTTAAAATGTTCATGGTACAGTCAGTAGTGTTTATTTTTGTAATAAAGCTCAACAGTATTAGTAAAAAAGTTATCGATAGGTAACCGCTCGACTTCATTATCGGTATCGGTAAAATCCACAGTCGGTCCACGTCTAGTTCTTATAACGGCCAGAGGAATGACTCACAACACCAAGGCGGTTTATGGCACGTTTCACAGCAACATTTGAATAACGCGTAAAAAAACCGTATAATTGGACACGAGTTAAAAATGTATCAGAACTGAACTGTGTAGATTCAATATAAAACATTTCTTCTTCTTCTTCCTTTTTTGTCACCGTTGTTTGTCAAATTTGCAGAGTTATTACTTAAGACAACTTGCTTACTCGTTAGTCCGCTCTCTCGGGTTGGTTGTTTCGGTCCCGGTTCAAACGCTACATATGTGAAAACCTTCTTGAAGTCACGTCACATTTAAAACTCGTCACATTCACACTGCTACATTACAACACGGCACAGTTCGACACTGCGTCGAGCGTGGCCGTTAACTGTACACTGGTGCAAAAAAAACAAAAAGAACTCGATCGACGTGCTGTCTGGTGTTGCGTCGAGGTGGAAAAATTCCACACCGTTTACGAGAACTCCTCCAATCCCACGCAGACAAAAAAAAAGAAAGAATTACTCGGAGTGTTACTTTAAACTCCCGCCATTCAACAGGAAACACGGTGAGTCTCTTAAAGTCTCTTACTATAACGCACTGTAGGTCCGAAATCACACCCTGCTCACTACACAGTGCTCCACTTTGAGAGGTCTAGGATTTTTCCACTGGTTTGGGACACATCCACAGTGTATGGATGTTGTAAGGTGTTGGAATGGAGTTTATGTTCGCTATATAGTCAATAGGGCTACGTAGTGCTACGTACGTAGTTCCCTACGTAGTGCATACGAACTGTAATTTGAGACGCGTCTGTTTGTATGACAGAACGATGTAGTGTATGAAATCCACTACCTGAGTCATGAATTTCCCTTTTTAGTGCGCTACAGAGTGCTCCTCATTCTTCTTTGCAAGGTGATATTTGGAACACAGCCCCAGTCTCGTCTTTCATCCGCAGGAAATGATGCTGAAGCGTTTGGACACGCAAGACATGTTGTGCAGGACGATGGCCAGGAGGAAGATGAGGATGATGGCTACCAGGAGGACGGTGCAGAACCAGGTCCAGGCTGAACTCTTCATCGTGGTGTCTCTCCCCTCAGCCTGATCCTCATCTCCGGGTACGAGACGTTCAGGACGTCCGGACGTCCCATCTGGGCTTTTGAACCTGCCGTGTTCATCCACTGACAGAGGCAGCAGGTAACAGCTGCTATCGGGTAGCCGGATAAAAACGGGCGTGTGCACCAAGGTGACGGCCGAGAGTGCTTCCGGATCGTCTGGGAGCTGGAACACGGAGAGGCCGCTGAGATGCGTGACACGGCGGCACCAGGGGCAGCGGACTTCCCTGTGATTCAGCACCATCTGATGCAAACATACCGAGCAGCACGTGTGCCTGCACTCCAGAAGTTTGGGTCGTCGTCGAGGGCTGAACGGGTTAAAGCAGATCTGGCACTCCGGTCTGGAGAACGTCTCCATGATGCGCTTCGGCTGCTGAAGCTTCTCTACAAACTCAGTGTTCGGAGCACAGAAACACGAAGGCCAGTTTACTCACAAAGATCCTCATGGTCAAATCTCAAACTCGGACTTTTAATCCACATCTGGCTGCATCTGCGGGGCAAAACAGAGATACAGCAGGTTTGTATGAAAGCAGTGTCATTATTAATCCAGACTAAATCGTACTAAGTCTTACCCTGTAAACAAGCTGACTCTCTGCCTCCTGCCAAGTACGCAACACATAAACACATCTCCTCGATCTTAAACAGGATCTGTGGGAGAAAATAGCGGCCAGTGAAACCCAATATGGCCACCGGGAGGCTGGTACTGTATTTAAGACTGGAGTTTAGGCCGCAGGTCTGACACGTTGGACATATTTAACAGGCAGCACAATTCTATTTATGTCAAGATTATATTTGAGAACTCGTGTGAAGATGTGCGTGACAACATGTGACCATTTGTCAAGCTGAGTTATCTCTAATCCAAGGATGACAAGATCTAGACAGAAGTGACAGCTGTCTAGACTTCAACAAAAACAACATGGACAAATTGGGCTTTTCGAACCATAAATCAGTGGAGGATTGGATGACATTTATGATTTAAAGGTGCAATTTGTAACTTTTAAACGTTTTTTTTGTTACATTTAATAAAGACCTCGTTTCAAATATATATATATATATTTGGAAAAATTGAAATGCCAATACAGCTTTGTTAGTTAGTTAAATATACGTGTATATAGCACTCTTCTAGACACTCAAAGCGCTTTTCATTAAACGGGGGGGGTTGTGGGGGTGTCGGAGGGGTTCGTGGTGGATCTGCTCAACCACCACTAGTGTGTAGGATCCACCTGGATTTTATTTGAATTCTTCCAGCCCTTTGAACGTGCTCGGCCTCCAGCACAAACACAGCTGCTCAACATTAGCATCGTTTCCGTAAAAGGCTAATCAAGCGGTTTCAATAGAATCTACGCATGCATTGTGTAGACAGGAGAAGAGAAACCGCAAAGTGGAAACTCTTCTGTCCCGACGATATCGGCAGACGTACTTACAGCCTTACCTCTGACGTTGGAGACTCCTCCCATAAACATTAAATAAAGGTCTCCTTGCAGAGAACTTCACCATATCGTATTTAAACAACACGTGCACCGTCCGACCAGTCGGGTTTGAGAATTCAACAGCGCTATGGTAGAACTGTGACGTAATTCGGAGCCTTGTTAAGTCCCTTATTAAAATGAAGGTTAATAACCTTTGAATAAATGAAAATAATAGCTCTGAATTAGTATGCATAACCAGTGGGTTAGTATGCAAAATGCAAACAAAAACCGTAGATTTTCAACCCCTTTCAGATCCCGGAGCCGCTATTTACCCAAGGCCGTGTTAAACGGTTTGGAGGTTAAACATTGCCTTCAGGAACCACACAGCTATTATGTAAATTAATTGCTTGCCACGAAAAAGGGACGATTGTTCACGTGAAAAGAAGTTGAATGCCAATGAGAAAAAACGCACGAGCGGCAAAACCCCAACTTTACCTCGTGACATCGACAGATCTCACAAACGAGCAGATGATGACGAGCCTCGTCCTGCATGGTAGTGAACACCACCTCAGACTGCTGTGGCGTGTATGTAAAATGCGCTCGATCCGTGATGATAACTCGCTCGAGCAGCCATGACGTCATGCGAAAGAGTTGTCGCTGTAACAACACGGTTCATAAATCAGGTTCTCCTCCCGGGGGATCGAAGCGAAGGACGGCCTCTTTATCAAAAATGATTTTGCCGCCGTCCCCTGAGAGAAAAGCAATTAATAACGTAATTAAACCTGCTATTGTCTCATGAATTGACAAATCCCTTCAGGGCTTCGCTGGTTATGAGGAACACAGCATCGAGCATACAGGAAGCAGAAATATTCCACCTGGCATTGAATTTTTTGCTTGAAAGAGGTCAGAGTGAGAGCGATGACTGATTCTCACTTACAGACTAAACACATGAATAAGTATGAGATTCTATGGCACTTCGTTTTAAGTTAGTACTTTAGCTTCAATGATATTTGCTGTGGGATATTCGAATTCCCAGAGAACAGGAATAAATAAACTATTTATCTCCTTAAATTTGTTGCTGAACATGTCATGTTTCCCAGACAAAATTCCACTGAACCAAATTCAATTGAGCAACCGACTGGACTCCGGTCCAGCACAAAATTCTCTGTGTAACCAGTTGCACTTCACTTCCGGCCCAAAATGCCACCCTGCAAACGATCACAAGATTTGAAATAAAGATTTGTAGAAGAATTGATATTTTACTGTTTGGTGCCGTCCAAGCAGTGTCTAGACTCGGACACGAATCGAGGGTTTGGTTTGGGACACAACCCAAAGGTACAGCAGTTGTCCCAAAGCTGTTTTATCGAAGGTGGAGAAACGCTAGAAAGACAGCAAATAGTGGGACTGTACGTGGAAAAGGTGCGATGACGAGATGATAGCAACTCTGTGGTGTAATATGATTACATCATCGCAGGTTGATGAAAAAATAGAATTATTTACATTCGCCGCAAACCTTACTTCGTATATTAGCGCGCTGCTCGGTGCTCCTGAAATGATGTGTCGCGTTACAGAAGGCATTGCCAAGGAAGGAAGCCCTTGGAAACGCTGTCTTATCTGATAAAAGACTTTGTGATCGCAAAATTTCCACTTTGATACAGCACTAGAACGGGGGGGTCATCGTACACCAGTTTATCAAGTGTCCTGTGGGCAATTTTATTAAATCATGTGTAATCTCTGACCTTGTCCCATTGCCCTTGGAGTTCTCACTTTTCTACCCACATCAATCTCTCGTTTTTTGCTGACCGAGGCAGCCCACAGCACAAAAGCCTGCTGGTTTTTTCCCCCCCTAATCACCCTTTTTTCCATCCGTGTATGAAAAGCACACCGCTAACATAGCTAATAAAAAATGCATTCAGCCGACGCATTCATGGACTTCTGGGAACGATTGGCCCTTAAAAACGGACCCCGAGATATTATAGAAAGAAAAAAAAAGCGGGGTAATAATTATTCCACTGAGATGCCAAGCGTTATTCGTCATGTTGATAGAAATGGTAGAAAAGACAATAAAGCAGCGAGCAGACTATCAGCTGGACGCTGTATCGGAACATCAGCTGGATAGATGGAGCAGCAGCGGGTGGGGGGGGGGACAACGACTGTCAAACACCAGATGAAAAGAGAGGAATAAAAAACGAAAGGAATAGCCACTTAAGACGCTGTGCATCCACAAGAGCGATTAATCGTCTTAACCGGGGATTGTAAGTCATGCACGTCCTTATTAGAGCTGGAGATTCATTCGCCTAGAAGAAATGGCACCTGGAACCATTTTTATTCAATTTGTCCAAACGAGCAGATGCTGTTTACATCACAGCATGTCAGTTTGGGCCCTTATTTCCACATGACGAAGCCCTTTGACCCTGGAGAAGCTAAATAAAGGTCTCGCAATGAAAGGCACATGACTTACACACACACAGAGAGACATTCTTATCGTGTACTTTGACCGTAGTTTTTTATCAGTCTCTTTGAGGAACGCTGAGTCGATTAATCGGCATCTGATAGACCTTTGTTTCGTTTGAGATAACGTCATTTAGATATCTGGCTAATCTCCAAGGATGCTGACGTTTACCACAATGAAGCAATGTGTCGCAGGGACAAAAATTCGGTTTTAGTTCAATACAGTCTCGATTAAAGCCTAACTTTCCATTCATACTGCCAAATTCAAGGATCTGATTCTTTAGGGGGGGGAGGGGAAAAAGCTAACAGACATGTTTAACGGGTCATTATTATCCTGTAGGACCCTTTCTCGGATTATAACTGCTTTAAAAAAAAATTAAAATTCTGTACCAAGTGAAACATTTTGGAAAGAATGCCGAGCGACGAGATGGTGTGATGAAGCCGAGTCGCCACGCCGGAGTTTATGGGGGTGATTTTCCTGTAACGGCACCTCCTTCGGTCTTTTACTCCCCTTACACCACGTCATTTGATTACAACTGACGATTATTTAGTCGAGAGCTCCCCTCGAACTCCTCTCTCCGAAGATGCCGGAAAAGATGTCGGAAACGACGTCGGAAACGTTCCAGCTTTACATCCGATTGTTACGAAGCGCCGACACTGGAGACTCCTTCCATGACTGCTAAACAGACATCTAATTACAAAAACAAAAAACAACAACAAAAAAAAACCACTCGACCGTACACTTCACATGCGTGTTTGTTTGTTTTTTAAATGATTATTATTCGTTTGTATGCGAAAGAACTGTTGCTATGGAAACAATAACGAGGAGATTAACCTTCTCTTAATCGGCACCTTCTGACCAATCAGAGACGAGAGTCTGACGGCGCTATTCGCCTAGAACTGCCGACTAAACGGCATACCGGTGATATGAAAATGTCTTCTACGCGTCGTGATCACACACTCGTGCGGTGTGTGTGTGTGTGTGTGGTTTATATGTACAGGATCCAGTACGTTTATGGTGGTTTCTCCCGGTCCGACTCGTCCGCTATCGACTTGTGAGAGTGTGTAAAGAGTGTGTGTGTAAAGATCGTTGGGAGCGCGTATAAGAGTGTACGAGTGTGACCGTGTGGAAACTCTGTTGACCTCCAGACACACAGGAGTGTGGTTGTAGTCTAAACAACCCCTATAAAACACAGAGTTAATCAGGCCAGCGTGGGCGGACGTCTAATCTTCATCCGAGTGCAAAGTCCTGGAACACTTACTGTTACGGTGAAGGCTTTCTTCCACATGCAATACTTTGTTAAATGTACTGTTCTGATATCAGCGTCGGATTGACGCTCGTGAGTGACCGTATGTCCGTTACGACCGCACAGATTTGGCGGAAAACTCAAGATTTTCTGCAAATAAACACAACAGGCAGCTTGTTTGAAAAGCACAATTATTGTGTACACGTCGTGGAAATGCCAAGGAATAAAATTGACCTGAACATAAGTATAAATACAATACCGTTGTTGTTGTTGTTGTTGTTTGTTTGTTTGTTTGTTTGTTTGTTTCTGACCTCGGATCGTCTGCGCGCGCTCATTTACAGTATCTCACCCTCGGGATTTGTTTTCCCATTTTACTGTACCTTTTACTACATAGAAAAGAACAAATACTTGACACAAAGATGTCACACCACTCAACAACATTTATACAACAACATAAACATACTTGTTGTATTTTTATAGTAGAGAAATGTACTGCTGAAGACTCACCTCAGCTCTGAGAGAGATGCAGCGCGCGCACTAGAGAGAGAGAGAGAGAGAGAGAGAGAGAAGGGCTCGTGCGTTCTCTCAGCACAGCACGCGCTGCTGGTTTGACAGTTCCGTGGGCGTTCACGAGCGCCCGCCCCTCGGCCAATCAGAAGCAAGTCGTGATGAGTGACATGAATGACAGCAAATAAGAATAGCGTGTCCTCAGGACACTTATTATTTTCCTGTGTTTGTTTGTTCGCTTTGAAGTTTAATTACGATTGAACATATTTAATCAACACGTTAGCGATGAAAATGGTTTTTTGGACATTTTTGTTTGTTTTCTTTTATGCCAAATGAGTTCAAATAAAAGCTTTAAAAATGAGGAAAGCTCAGATTTATTCTTAATGTTGTGGGTTTAATGATTAATATTGACTTACAATAATCATCAGTAAATAATTTTTAAAAGCTGCTTTTGACCCTTTTTTTTATTAAATACTTTAAATTAATGATTTTTTTAATCAAATGAATGAAATATATGGCGTACAAGATACTGTAAAGGGAGGTCTTACATTTGCTGTGTGTGTGTGTGTTAGTTTAATTGTAATTTAATAAATATAAGTTCATGTAGTTTTCGATATTTTTTATGGCAGGGAATTTGTTAAAAGAGGGGTGGGGTAGTTTAATTATGAAAGAGAGAACAAGTTTAATATAAAAGAAAAAGAGTTTAATATAAAATGACAATAACAATGATTATTTACTATAAATGTGATGTATATAAAACCAAAAGTATCTAATGAACTTTATATTGAATTGAATGGATACTTACAGCCTTGTACTTAGTATTATAAGCATTGTGGTGTTTTATTAATGTTTATATGTTGAATCACAACAAGCCGAGTTAACTCTTGAACTACCGTCTTCATTCTGAGTATTTATTCAACACTGGAGATTTTCCAGAGACTGTTCCAAGTAAAATAAACAAAAAACAAAGCAAACCTGCCTGCAGGAATGCAGCACAGCTTGTAATAATTGCTTGCATGTGTACAGAGGAAAGAAAAACATGCGCTTGTTGTTCTCTCCAAAGTGGAAATGACTTTGCTGTACAGTGGTACATATTACAAGATATTGGAAAGAAAAAGAAAAAAAAAAAAAAAAGAAGAATCCAAAAACCACAGCCACTTTCAACAATTAAACACTCATGACGTAGATGTAAATGAACAGCATGGCCTTGGTGTTTGGGTTCCAGTTGCAACGGGCAGACATTTTTCCTCAAAAATTTCGTTCCAATAAAACAAAATTGGTAGTTATTTACGGTGTAATGCTAAAATGTGAAATAATAAAATACCAGTTCTTGTATGATTGGCGCCATGTTAAATTTAACCTCAGCTCTGGAGCACAGGAACCTTGGAGCAAAGGAGTGAATATATTTAGAGGAGATGGTCGAACGTAGATTTTCCAGATGTCAAAGCTGTCGCTGAAAGTGACACGCTACATGCTGCACTGCTAAAACATGACACAATCAGACAGCCATTCGTCGAAGGGTCATATTTTTAGGTGCTCCCATGCCGGTACCTTCCAGTGTTTACATGTTCAACTTGATGCAAACAGGGTTTAGTGGTTGAAGTAAACATGGGTCTGGGCTGAAGTCAGTTCCTGTTATTCAAAGAATGCTTCCTTCTAAGTGACATACCGTGTTCGAAGCATTACCATCATGCCAGTTGAGGGTATATTGATCATTGCCTTTGAATATCGAGCCTTTCTGAAACGTCAAGGAAACAAAGACTTAACCACAGAGCTTCGTCCACCTTGATTTAACATCTCGGATCCTGTTGTGTTCGTAAGCCACACTGAAAACTTCAGCAAGGCCAGCATGAGCATTGTAATGCTGTCTTTAAAAGGCTTGTTACGTCATCCTAAGGCATTATCCTATTGTGGCCGGGACACTAGTCAACAAGGGAAACCGTGTTTAAATGCTTAAGTTAAGCCATTTAATCCCATTTTTCTCCCTGCTTGTGCAGATACGCAGACTAATTACATATGTTTGAAAACTTACATTAGATGCTCACGTTTTCTTACTGTCGTAGCGAAAAATGCTTGGATTTCACTCAGGCTTTCTTCAGAACGTGCTATGCAAAAAAAGGTCAGTACACGTGTCCAACGCATCCAAATGGCATCAAGGACTCGGACATGAAAGTACACCAATTTCAGAACCAAATTACAAGAGACTCACAAATGCAATGCAAAGATTTTAATGACACCACTGTGCAAGCAAACACATCTGTACATCAACATCATACTGCATTACAGGTTTAAAACCGGTTGCACGATAATAAAACGACACATCTGGACTAGGCTCGGCCAGACTGCCGAGGTATCTGCCAATTTTTTTTTTATTTTATACCTGCATTTCTAATGCCCAGCCTTCGAAAAAAAAGTCAGAGAGTGGGTTCGATGGATCAGACCTTGACGAGCAGAACCGGCCGTGAACGGGCTGGGTCTACACCTCCCAGATCCAGTCATGACAGTACACGGGAATGAGTTAAGCATGTCAAGGCATGGTCCAGAGAAACGTCATCCTCAGTCAGGATTAAGATGAATGCACAGCACTCAAAGTGAAGCTGTGTGAGCATTGGAAATGCAGGTCATCTGCAGCAAGGCGTTCATTTCAGTATTACCCCCTCATTAGTCACATAAATACCAGTGCTCGTGTATTTTATAGTATGCTGTTGTGCATTCCATAGTGCAATAGTGTTTATTAGGTAATACATTCAAGTATTAAAGCAGTGCTCATCGTTGCTTAGTATCTCGTGCCTCTTCTTTTCGTAGATCCTGGTAAGGAAAGAGATTAGCAAGTTCAGGACTACCGGAGACATTCCAAGATAGAACGGTCACAAAAACCATCATGCGCTTACCCCTGCCCCTTTGGCAGTAGGAAACCTCTGCCTCATTGTGGTCATCGTATTCACTTCTCCTTGGCCTTTGCTGAGCAAAGGTCTTGCAAGAAGGCCTTCGTCTTGCAGGTCTCCCTTCACGGCCTTGCAAGTTTTCAAAAGGGAATTGTAATCTTAAAAAGCCACTAAAACGGTGTATATGGAAGAAATATCTATAGTTACACTGAAAGGAACCTGCCTTTTTCTTGAAGGCCATTGGCCGGCCTGCAGGATCGTGATCTCTGCTTGGCACCGCAGCCGGACCAATTTTCCTCGTCCGTTACCCCTCCTGGACTCGCCCTCTGAAAGTGTTCTGAAGAACGGAAAGACCAAACGTACGGAATCACAGTGACAGACTCTTTCCGTAAAACATTAATCATCTTACAGAAGATTTCACCCATCAGCAATTGATCAAGTGCCAACATAGCTGTATAAGTCCCTGTAAATGAGCCATTTGTACAAATAACGTTAGAGCAAGTGCATTAATATAAACAGACCAATCGGAGTTCTCAAATCTCTCTCCACCACACCAGGAACCAGCTAACCCTTCAAGCCACGTAGTTCAGGGGTGTCCAAATACCATCAACAAGGAATAGATTGCTTACCAGTGTAAGATCTGAACTGGGTACCCTTTTGACTTTTGCCTCGGCCCTGGTCTCCTTTAGCAGCAGAATGTAGCTGCTCACCACACTCTCCTCTGCCACCGTCTTGGACTTGCCCACTTGTCTCTGCAACCTCCAGCACCTTTCTGGTTTTGTGTTTGGAAACTTGAGCACAAGGTGACTGACTATGCCTGGATAGATGCTTCCTTAACGCTACTTTCTGAGAGTCACCATTACTGGGTGCCTCAGTATCTTCCTCCAACTCACAATCGCAATCTTGATCCAACAGCTCTGCAGGACTGATGTCTTCATCTGGAAGGCTTGCTCCACAACAGGCACAGGTTTTGGCCCAGACAGACCATTCTTTATCTACAGCATCGGTTTCAGAGTGGGTGGGAACAGCACTGGTTTCTGCCAGTTTGCCACCATCTACGTAGACTTGCCCAGACGTTAGATCATCTTCGAGATCAGTAGAGAACATCTCATCCCTGGACGACAGCTCGTCTAGTGAAGGACTGAGGACACTCTGCCGGTCAGGAACCACCGGTGGGTAGTAGTTTTGGGTGTACGGGCTGGCGAAAGTGTATCTTTTAGAAGGCAATAGAGCAGATGCGGTATCCATGTATAGCAACGGATCGACCTCTTTCTGAAGCAACAGACCAGTGGTAGTCTTATTGCAAGGAAGGCGGAGGATCTGATAAGGCAGATCACAGTCTGCGGTCATCTGCAACAGAGGCTCTGTAACCTCTACAGATTCAAGAAGCAAATTCTCAACCTTCTCTCTTTGGATGGAGATCATACCCTCACACAGATCAGATGTCCCATTGCAGTCAGAAACATGAGCTCCAGAGTCCTGGACCTCAGCAGAATGACTTCCATTGCTGACATGATTGGCCCCAGATTTCTCACTCTGAAAGCATGGCCTCTCTAAACCACCTCGATTGTAATCTTGTTCCTGACTCTGGCTTTCTTCACGAACAGAGGAACTGTCTAGAGGTAGCACATCCGATAACACGCACTCCTCTAGTCGACCCTGGCTCGACTCAACGTCATACACGGCAGAGTCACAATGAGTCACTGGTTTCCCAGAATCATCCTGGTCTGCCTCATCATGCTGAGAAGCAGGCCCCATATTTAAATCCTTATCTCCATAGTTGACCTTCTCCACCTCATGAGTGAATGAGATTACAGTAGGGGTTGAGGAAAACATCACATTGGGTTCCTTGACTGCTCCAGACTTTTCACAACCTTGGAGACAGTCCATCAGTTTGCTAACCGGAGCACCGGGCTCCGTCTGGGCTTCAGTTGACGTGGTCTCACGTTGCATGCTCATTTGCTGAAAGTGCTGACGGAAACGAAGGTCGTAGGAAGCGACCGAAGGGAAGAGGGGGGCCATCCTTCTGTAGTCAGTCGGCTGCATGGGAGCATGTGGGACCACATAACCAGGGTACTGCATAAATTGATACGGAGGCATGTAAGGACGCCCAAACGGGAATGCTAAGGGAAAGAAATGTAAATAGAAATCAGTCAGGGACTTTTTTTTTGGGGGGGGGGCATATATATTCATGAGAGATTTCTTACCTGGCCCTGGAAAGCCATATTGTCCAAATGGATCCATAGGCCATTGATACATGAAATAAGGCTGAGATGGTGGTTGGACATAGAAAAATGGTCTACTGTGATTAACTTGAGGGTGTGGTTGCTCAGCATCCGATTGTGAAGGATGAGAAACGTCTAGAAAAGAACCATCTCAATCAAAAAGCATTTCCTGTCCTGCCCATTTTAGTGTTTTCTCTGCTCCAAACTGGGAGTCAGCTGTTAGTTACCCCCATTAGTTTAACAAGGTGTCTTGGGACAGGTTATACTCCAGGACCAGAGTTGAGAAACTAGGAATGATTTTATTCAAAACAAGTGTTCACTAAAACCACGCTCATGCTCACCTTCCATTTTCAGTGAAGGGACAGGAACCAAACACAGGATACAAAACACCACTATATACACACACTGCAAAAATAAAAACACAAACACATTTAACTTTTTTTTTTGTCCTCAAACAAACAGATACCATAATTTCCAGATTCAAACACTAACCTTAAACGTGCAATGTGAACACAACGTGCAAGTATGTGCACCAAGAGCAACAGACTCTGTCCTCAACCCTATAAATAGTCAATATAAGCTCCCAACGCATGGTTCAGGTCAGCAGGTGTGCACTATCCTGAAATGTGAACACACCGTCTCGGACTAATTACCGTCGATTTAATTGCACTTCCTTAATTAGAAAGTGTTTTAACACCTGACGGCGTCGAAGTTGCGCAGCCTTTAATTAAGGGGAACTATACACTATGCGCAACTGTTACGCAGACCAGCGCGCACTGGTTATTTTACTGCAAAACGTATATTCATATTATTAGTTTGCTTAAAAAAATAAATAAATAAATAAAATAAATAAAAATAAATAAACAAAATTAAACAAATCTCGACTCTTAGTCTTTGATTTTTTTTTAAATAGATTTTTTTAAATGAGCTGTAAAAAAATGAATAGATGCTGTGAATTGAAATAAAACCTTATATTATAAACACACAGATCCTATAAGATTAGCATCTTTGTCTTTGTTCTCGACACTGTAGAGAACAAGAGGAGACGTTTATCCAAGCAGGAAGAAAATAAAACTGTTAAAAATCATAGCAGCAGAAGAAGAGGGACTGGGATGAGCTCGTGGAAAGCAAATGGATTCAGGAGAAAAAACATTTTACGGTCTGGTGAGCTGTACGGGTGATGGGACTAAAGTAACACACTGGTGTCAACCTGATTAATGATTCATTTCCTATTATATGAGTAATTATACTGTGTATATATATATACACACTCATGTACAACCAGGAATAGGGAGATCCCACTTTTATTATCATAGGGTTAACTGAATAAAGGCTTGTGTAGGGTCCAGGCCTGAGAGTTCAAAATGGACAAAAACTGGGTATGGGGAAGTGTGCAATGTCCCAAATATTGTGGGTCTGTGCTCGCTCATGCAGGAGTAACAGGGAACGAGAAGAAATAGGCCGTGCACAAAGGAGCAGATAAATTATTCTTTTTTCTAAGCTAATTTAAAGTCTATCCTCATCATGCTGTTGTAGGTGTGCAAATGAAAAACACACATACATTGCAGAAGTACTTTATATTTTTTTTAAACAAAAACAAACAACATTTTAGTCATTTATTTCTTTTTGAGCAGTAGTATTGATGTGCATAATGACATATTTGTTTTGGACATTTTATTGCACCGTATGAAATCAAACTTTGTAGTCAGAGATCCGTTTCAGTCTAAAATAAATAAAGCATTATGATGGACAGTAACATCAGCAAGGATACAAATAAAAGCAACCAAGTCACTGACCAGATGTGCAAGAGTACAAGGGTTTATCCAGCTTTTTTTTTTTGAACATTGAGCATGCCATAATGTATGTATTTCTTCAGGTAATGATCAAGTCATTCATAAAGTTAATTACAGGATTTAAATCAGAAAAATAGTCATTGAGGCAGCCCAGGAACTCAAAAGTTTGTGAATCACTGCTCTATATCTCACCTCCAGAAGATGGCGGTAATTAACGCAAACGCATTCTACCCTGACCCTTACCGGCCACCGTAGTGTATACAAACCTGAAAGCTAGCTGACTAGCTGATGTTCAAGTGCGCGGTAAGTGACACTTATAAAGCCCGAGGTACATAAACACACGAGTCGTTACAGCGTCAGTCGGTGTATCCATGATATTTCTGCATGAACTCATAACTGTCACGTGCGTGACATTGTCAGTGTTTGTTAGCTGTATTGCTAGCTAAAAACAAAAACAGGCAAGGCCAGCTATCTATTTAACAAAGTTATATTCAATCCTGCCTTTTTTTGTTACTTGGGTGGTAAAAGATGAAATGATCCAGAAAGTTCGAATTGTAAAAATCGCGTTTAATCTAGAGACATTTAAATGCCAACTAGGACTGGGAGTCGATTCCGATAAGAGCCGATTCTCTGATTCTATGCTTTGATACGAACTGAGAATCGACTCTTAAGCTACTTGGATATGGTTGGATTCTTAAGAGTCGATTCACTGGTTAAAAATGCTTTGGGTTGCAATGACGAGTCGGCTCAATAGCTTTAGAGTCGATTCCACACGCTTTTTTTGTTTGTTTGTTTGTTTTTTGCGCACGAAAAAGTAGGTGATTCCGTCGTCACGATAGATGAATAAATGTGTTTACGAAACAACACCCCAGAGCAGTGCTTTACTGTGGGAAACCTTGTGAAAGAGCATATAAAACTGACGACAAATGACTCCTTGAATCGACTCCCCGAATCGACTCTTGAACATCCGTAATTCTTCTAATCACTTCTTTCTACGCTTTGATTGGTTAATGTATCCACTATCAGCCAATCAAAACGCAGGAGACGTGGTTCACGGAAATACGGAAGTGGAAACACAGGCCAACTTTCACTTTTCGTTCACGGTCAGATAACAGAAGTATTCGGAAACTAACGAACATATTCAGTATTTTTTTTTAATACTAGCACTAATTAATTTGGATAAAGAATATAAACATTAACAAAAGACGCCGAGATATCACAGGATCAAAGGAAACTGATGTAATTCCCAGGTAGCACTGCTGTTTATTTCCTCATCCCAGCTAAAAGTAAGAGCTTAAACCTTTTGATCTTTGTACATTTGGTATGTGGTGATAATGTAATTTAGGGTTTTGTCTTTATTGAATACTTTTCGGATTTTTTAAAACGTATTAAAATCCATATCTTAATTATTACATAATGATGACCTTCTTGAGAGCGCCACCTGTATGACCTCATCGTCATTATGACGTCATTAATCTTTGGTAAATGTATACTGTCATGGGGATCTGTTATGGAGAACTATCTCTGTTTTTTCTTCTTTTTTTCTGTTTTTTCTGTTTTTTTTGTGGTGCTTTCACTTTCAGGTGGCGACCATGCTGTCAGATCAGTTGGAGGAAGCGAGGAGCCGGGCCGAGGCGATTTTGTCCAGACCCGGCTCTGCTCAGGACATCAGGAACAGCGTGTCGGCGGTGGCTAACATCTCTCTGCCTCCGTCGGCTAAGTATCGTCACATTACAGCAGAGACCATGCTGGTAGAAAACAGCGTTGGGAGCAACAAGAAAGAGGTGAGGGTGAATTCTGATTTTCTATAACAGCAGTGCAGGGTCGAGATTTAAGGGTGTCATTTAAAATATATATATATATATATATATATATATATATATATATATATATATATATATATATATATATATATATATATATATATATATATATCCCCCCCCCTAGGCAATGGCGTCACTGCAGAAACTGTCCACAGCACTCAACATCCTGGAGAAGTACGGCTCCAACCTGACCAGCCCCAGCAGACCCAAGTACTGGCGTACGGTGAAACACAACAACCCGGTGTTCAGGGCCACGGTGGACGCTATTCACGTGAGTGACACTGAAAACTATGTGAGTGACACCGTCACTACTTCCAGAGTTTCTTATTGTTTCCATTTTACACAGTTTCCAGCCGTTCAAGTTAAACAGAGTAAATCAGTGAAGAAAGGTTCGCTTCTTTAGTTTCGTACCCGAGCTGCTGTTGTTATGGATGTACTTCTAAGATGTAATACGTCAAAGACGCACCAATGGCAAGCCGACAAGGAGAAGAGTAGAGTAAGTGAACGAGCGTTTTCTCTCAGGGTGGGCGGGGCGTCCTGTGCCTTTATGGCTACACCAATCAGCAGGCAGACGGTCTGAGCTTCCCTGAGGACGTCACGGAGCCGGACGTCGCCAAAGTGGCAGCGGTGACGCTGGAGGTCATGAGTCTGCGCACAGAGCTGGACATGCTCATCAAGGTCAGTGCTGTGTGTTTTAATAATAATAATGATAATAATAATAATAATAATAATAATCTTTATTTATGTATTTAGGACACCCATCCTCACCCAGAGTTCTTTGAGAGAATCATCCCCTCTCTCACTCAGAAGGTATTTACGCACGTATACACACAATGTCCGGTAAATCACAGGATTATTGATATGCTGAGGTTTTCTGTATGAAAAATGTCTTATTATTTAACATTTATGGAAGGAGACTACAGCGGCGGCGCTTGACCGATAGAAGGAGATTTTGCGTTTTTTAATAATTATTATTTATTTTATTATTATTAAATTAATTTTTTTGGTCTGCTTTAGTTTGAGAGAGAGAACGGAATTGAATGTAAAGACTGACTTGACGTGATTACGTGTCGGTCCAACAGGATGACGATAACGGCTTGAGCTCGGACGCATTAGTGATATCTCCGTCCAGCGAGAAGCCGTGGGAGAGACTCGCTCGCCGCCGCTGTCTCCGTCTCAGCCCTCTGTCTCCTCCACCACGCCCGCCAAGCCAACAGGTGAGCTCCTGTCCCACACCGCTCTAAGGGCGATGAGTCATCACTAGGGACCCGAAAGAGGGAGTACGAATTCGCGTCCGGGACCGGATCCTTGAGCACGGCATGCAGTATAACTCTCCCCTCAGACCACTCTGCTCTATGATCCGGTGTTGCCCGGATAACTGAACGACGGAATGCAAATGGTATAACGCGCAAGGCAAGGAGGGCTCACTAACGTTCTCCGTATGTCTCCTGCAGCCGTCTGCGGCGAGGAACTGTAGCATATGCGGGATCTTCCTCGTGACGTCCCACTGCACTACGTGCTCCCAGCGTCTGTGTGTAGAATGCGACCGACTCTACCACTCACACCGGCTCGCGCCCGCACACACCAGGGTCAGGTGGCGATCTCCAGAACCTCCAAAACACTCAGGTGGGTTTCGTTGTCGTGCTGATCACTGTTTAGATTCAAACAGCAATAAAGGAGTTAAAGTATCCAATGTATCTCATCTTCACATAAATTAGAAAACATTTTGTAATATATATATATATAAAATATACATCAAGTCCCATCTGAAAGTATCGGAACAGAAAGGCCAATTCTATAAAAGACATTTGGGTTTGAAATCAGAAGATGACACGAGAATTTCAGCGTTCGTTTCCTCATACCTATATCTTGACGTGTTAAAAGCTTTCGAACACACGTCATCTTTTTTTCAAAAACCCATTTTTTTCACGTGATCAAAAATATCGGAACCGTGACTGGCAGGTGTTCCTTGTCGCCCAGGTGTGTCCCGTTTACGAATTGTTTAAACCGTTAATAGATCTGGAAGTCTACTCTTGGATTGAGCCCTGTTTTTTTTTTTTGTAATAATAGTTTCCTAATGAAAGAATCGAACACGCGTGGCACGATTACATTTCCGCCCTCGACACCGATTTCAAACATTATAATCACACACCTACCGGATCAAAAGGTTTTTAACATTGACAGTCGAGTGTCCACAAACTTTTGACCCGGCGGTGTGATTCAACAAAAATGCAACATCAGAGATATCTTCTGGTATGACTTTCCAAATGAATACAAAACCGATGACTGTCCATCGCAGCGGGTCTCTGGCCACGTGGCAGTGTTCGTACTGCACGACGGTGAACACTCTGCAGCAGGTGTTGTGTAATACCTGTGAGCGCCCTCGTCTGGCCTCCACCGCCCCGGTTGTACAGGACGATCCTCCACAGCCGTCTACCATTACAGGTCAGTCAACAAGATGTACGTCATTTGTCTCGGCACATCACTCTGGCTTTACATGGAGACTCGTAGCTCTAAAACACCGTACAGTGCTTTTCAACTGCACTCTTCAGAAACCGTAAACAGCTCTCACAGTGCTGCGGCGGAAAATCAAACAGGTTTATATCGAAACGCTAAAGTAACAGCTCGTCCGCTATTGACTAATCATTTTTTAAAAATAATAATTAAATTGTGTAAACGTCGATATGGTGAAATTTTCTGTACGGAGATGTTTACGTAAGGAGTCTCCAGCGTCAGGGCTTTGTAACGTTCAGTAACAGTTTCTCTGTAAAACGGCATTAAGCATTAAATATAACTATAAACGGATAAAACGCACGGTGTTGTTCTTTAATGAAGATAACGTCGTAATTCTTGGCAAATCGCTGTAATATAAGAGGAATGAAACACTTTTAATTCTGTTTTAGGAAAATAATGAAACTCCGCTTCATCACAGTATAACAGCATTGAGCTACAAGCTAAAACTGCACCGCTGGCTAAGTGAGGAAATCATAAAATAGTCTCTAATGAAGGACTTCTCATCACACACTCCATGTGCAGCCACCCTGTAGTGCCGTTAAATCATTCTTACCAAAGCTCCTATAGTGAATCGTGTGTATTATATAATTGAGTGGAGTCTTGAGACTATTCAGTGTTTGTTTTTTTTTTTGTATTTTTTTTACTCTTCAATTCGAATACGTTTGTAATCGTAAGTCTGTTGCGTTCAGGCACAATAAACTGGAAGTCTGTCACCGTTTCCTGTGTGTTTTTATTTATTTTCACCAGAGTGGCAGTGTAAAAGCTGCACGGTGGTGAACTCCGGCAGCAGTATTCTGTGTGAGGTGTGTGAGCGCCCCCGCCTGGCCACACGCCCTCCCGTGACGCCTTCTCGACCCATACCGTGTCCTGCAGGACCGTTAGACACCGGTCAGGTACTTGCTCACCGTCTCACTGCAACATGCTTTGAGATTCAGGCCCTGCGGATCAGGGTCATGGGCGGAGCTTAGGTTTAATTTGCATATTTAACCCATATGCATATTTCTAGGAATCAAGGCATCCAGCTACACCATAATTTGTTATACAAACGAGTTAGAAATGTTTCAAAGCACTACAGTGGGATTCATTGTGGCACAAAAACGGATTCATTTATACAAAGACATTTGAATGATGTGTACATCATTTTGATTGACAGGTATTCTTGGGTCAAGAAGAAGGGAGGAGTCAATGAAAAACCAAGAGTGTACCGCGTGTTTCATCGTGTAAATGTACATTTCCATCGAATCAGCCGTAAAGACGAACGAGTATTCGGTGGAAACGATATCCACAGTAGGAAAATACAGCCACTGATATTTTATATATAAAGTATTGCGAAATAGATCGACAGCCAATCGTTTTATGGCACGTGTCCCGCCCCCTGAGCTGCTCAAGATGCTCGTGATGGTGAACAAACGAGTCACCTCCGCGATTAAATATGGCCGCAGACACGTGCCGATTTTTTTCCCCATTTGTCCTCCTCTATAATCCAGTAGCGTCTCTGTATTTGTTTGGGAACGCCCACTTTTCACCAGCCAATCAAGTCCCGCCTACAATTTCACAGTTGTCTTGTCATTGTTTTTGTTTTGTTTTGTTTTTTTAGAGATTGCTAGGAAATTTGCTTTATGCAATTTCACTTGTTGCTAAGCCACTTTGCTTCTTTCTGGCTCCTTCCTTCTTGGCCCTTAGCTTCCTGTCTAAAAAAACAGCAACAAGACAACATCGTTCCACGTCACTATGACGTAATTCTGACTTTGGTCTGGAAGTGTCTTTTCTTCGACTGCTCATGTTGATGTTGCTGCAAAATATCATGTCTGTCCATCCATCCATTCACAAGAAGGAGTGTAAACGTGCAAACTATCTTTTTAATTCGAAGAGACACCTGCTATGAAGCCATCTGAGTGAATTTATAGCCTCTTGTTGTTTTTTGTTCTTTTTTTCCTCAGTGGATCTGTCAGTTCTGTACGTACGCCAATCAAACGCCGTCACCCCGTTGCGAAATGTGCGACCTGGCTAGATCAGAGCCCGTCCCATCGTCTTCTAAACCCCTCCCACCCTCCCCGATTAAGGACATCACACCGAAAAGTCCGCCGGTGGAGGATCCGGATTTGAAGAGGCAGAGATTAATGCGGGAGGAGGGGCTTAAACTGATCAAGCTGATCCGAGTACGTAACGTTAACATTATAATAGCAAAGCGTTTTTTTTTGTTGTTGTTGTTCCTACGTTCAAACCTTTTTTTCTCTCAGGAGGCGGAGGGAAAGGGCGTGAGCCCCGAAGAGGTGTACACGAGTCTGCGGGTTTCGGGGGGCATCAGCGGGACGCCGTGCGATTGGGTGAAGATGGAGTTGCCTCACAGGCTGGACGAGATCTGTGCCATGGCTGCGTCGTTCCAGCACAAGCCCAAACCTCTCCAAACTACAGCTGTGCTTCACGGCGAGTCCCAGAAGACCTGCGTGCCTTTATCCAGAGCCGAAGCCAAGCAGGCCTGGCTCACAGCAGGGGGCGACAGTGAGAAAGCGGCGAGGCAGGCGCTCAGGGACCGCCTCACTAGAGTGAGTTTCAGGACACTCTGTGGTCACTCTGTGACCTGGTGTTCTAGTAAACTTCGAAATCAGTGATGCGAAGTTATTGTTACGCCGGAAAACTTACGGTTACAGCTTTAATGAGCCGTTACTATAGAAACCACAACTTATTATTAGCACAAGCGCATTAATATAAACCCAGGCTGCTCTTCTTTCATTCATACTTTCTTCCTGATGGTCTTTCTTTCTTGGTTGTCATTACTCCTTGCTTACTTCCTTAATTTCACCGTCACTCTTTCTTTCTTTTTCTTTCTTTCCTCACTTTCTTTCTGTCTTCCTGCGTGCGTGTGTTCGCCGTCAGGTGAAGGAGCTAGCCTCTCTTGGCTTCACCGACTCGTCCGCCTGCGAGGAGGCTTTGAGGCAGAGCGGCGGTGATGTGAAAGGAGCTCTGGTGCTGCTGCAGCGTCCCCTGCTGGAGCATTTCCACAAGCGCATGTGGAGCGACGAACCCGAACCCATCATCGACATCAACCACCCAGACAAGCAGGTGTGAGAGCACCTAATTACGATTTAAACACAATTCATTTAGGAATTATTAGCCACATAATTAACTACACGCACTGTTGTCAGAGCTGCTGTTCTAGAAAATTCATCAACAGCCTCTGACCAATCAGAATTCAGAATCCTACAGCAATGTGGTGTAGATAACAATAATGTTAATTATAATTTAGAATTGTTTGCTGTCTGCTGACTTCCGTGTGTGTGTGTGTGTGTGTGTGTGTGTGTTTCAGCGTGTGTGTCGCCGGCTCCTCGCCATGTACAATCTGCCCAGTTGGGGGCGCTGTGAGTTAGCTCTGTCTCTGCTGCGTGACCCTGGCGCCCCCTACACGCTGGAGGACGTGGTACAGGCGGTGCGTGAGTCACATGACCGTGACTTCATCCGTCGTGTTTTGGCGAAAGAGTGCCCTATTTGTCTGTCCTTATTTCCCCACAGCAAGGTACCACACACACACACACACACACACACAGTTATTAGCTTGCTTCACTTATTAGCAACATTTCCTTTTCCCATTTTTTTCTTTTCCCTGCTCTTCTTGTTGTTACTCCTCGCTCGCTCCGTCACTTCCTCTTCCTCAGATGCAGTCTCTGACATCGTGCCAGTGCTCTGTTTGCTGCGAGTGCTTTAAGCAGCACTTCACCATCGCCGTGAGAGACAAACACATCAGGGACATGGTGTGTCCCGTGTGCTCCGAACCCGACATCAACGACCCTGAACACCTCAACAGCTACTTCTCCACTCTGGACATCCAGGTACGGAGACAAACGTCTCTTCGGAACTCTTGAGTAGAACGTACGTTCTGTCCTGGCCTAGTCTGAACGTAAAGGGTTAATAATGTTCCACTCTACTTGAAACTGTGTGTTTAGACGATCATACATTTGTGGCTGCTTCTGTATCTTTCGTCGCTAAAACGCTGAAGCTGAACTAGCACGTAAAGTACAAACGCAGAATAGACGGATCGTCATACAATGTCTTGTGTGTGTGTGTGTGTGTACACAACCAGCTGAGGGAGTGCCTGGAGCCAGAGGTCTATGATCTTTTCCATAAGAAGCTGACTGAACAGGCTCTCATCAAGGATCCAAAGTTCCTGTGGTGCAGTCATGTGAGTACCTCTCTCTCTCTCTCTTTCTCACGTGCTCTCTCATGGAACACAAGAGGGGGAAGTAAGAAATTGATCTGACTGAGAAAGAATGAATGAAAAAATGAAAGAGAAACTGAGCAGAGTGATAGTGAAAGAAAGACTAAAGGGTTCACGTGGGCGTGTGCAGGGTTCATGTGGGCGTGTGCAGGGTTCACGTGGGCATGTGCAGGGTTCACGTGGGCGTGTACAGGGTTCATGTGGGCGTGGTGACGCTCATGCTGTCTGCTAACCTCCTCTGTTCTAAGCATGCAACTTCAGAGCAATTATAACGGAGTTAAAGTGACCACCTGAGTCCTGAGAACAGAATCATCTCTCTCTCTCTCTCTCTCTCTCTCTTGTGTTTTTTTTCACAGTGCTCGTACGGTTTCATCTATGATGGAGATCAGCTCAAGGTCACCTGTCTCCAGTGTCGGAAGAGCTTCTGCGCTCTGTGCAAGAAACCTGTGAGTAGTACAGCTGAATGGGTATACACACACACACACACACACACACACACACACCACACCACACACACACACCACACACACACACACACACACGTCTGTATCACTATCTTTGTGAAAACATTATTAATGCAGTTCATTCTAATCCTGACCAAAACAAATGCTCTCTCTCTCTCTCTCTCTCTCTCTCTCTCTCTCTCTCTGTCTGTCTGTCTGTCTGTGTGCGCAGTGGGAGGCTCAGCATGCCGGCCTGTCGTGTGAACAGTTCCAGTTGTGGAAGCGTGAGAACGATCCAGAGTACCAGCGCCAGGGTTTGGCTGGTTACCTGCGCGACAATGGGATCAGTGAGTCTTCATCATCATCATCATCTTCATCTTCATCTTACCCCTCTAGGCTCTGTTCTAACCTATTCATTAATGAAGCTAACAGCAGGACCAGTACCACACACAGCTCCACCCTGAGAACCCCCTGAGGGAACACGGGTCCAAGCAGCGCTATCAGAGCACGACCTTTTACTCCCATACACACAGCACAGTGCAGCAGGAGTGTTACACAGCGGCACTATGACCATGCATACACCCTGACCTCTGACCTCACACTGGACTACTATTATTACTTCATATTATTACTCTTATTATTACCCACATTATATCCGTGTATGTACAATCTCTCTCTCTCTCTCCCCCTCTCCCTCTCTCCCTCCCTCCCTCCCTCTCTCCCTCCCTCCCTTTCTCTCTCTCTCTCTCCCTCCCTCTCTTTCTCCCTCCCTCTCTTTCTCTCTCAGCATGTCCTAACTGCAGGTTTCAGTACGCTCTGGCTCGTGGAGGCTGTATGCACTTCAGCTGCTCTCAGTGTCGCTATCAGTTCTGCAGCGGCTGCAACAACCCCTTCCACACGGTGAGCTCCTCATCCGGTTCTCCTTCAAGGTCTCCTCATCACGTTCTCCTTCACATTCTCCTCATGATGATCTCCTCACTCACGTGCTGTGTGTATTACAGACGTGTGCGGTGCCTCAGTGCAGTGTGACCGGTCTTCATGCTCATCACCCCAGAGACTGTCTGTTTTACCTGCGTGACTGGGAACCGACCCGACTGCAGGCCTTATTGCAGGTAACACATACACACACACACACACACACACACACATATATATTGTAGCGGGATCAGCCCAGGGGGGCGAAGGCGTAGCACAAACACACGGGAGGCAGGTTGTAGTGAGAGAGAATCCAGGGTTTATTTGTCCTTCAGTCAGTGGTGGTGTGTGTGTGTGTTTGCGTGCGTGTGGCTGGATGAGGGAAACCCGGCGGGGGTGGGGCTGGCGTAGTGGCATCCTCCGGGGCGTGTCGGGATTCCCGGAAGAGCTGGGAAGAAGCGGTTCCCTGTGCCGGTTTCTCAGCCTCACCACTGTCCTCGTCTGTCGTCGTCGTCCTCGTCCGGGCGGAGCCCTCTGTGAGCGGAGAGAGAGACAGCGAGAGAGAGAGAGAGAGAACGCGAACGGTTAAGTAAGCCCGTGTTGCGCGGATCCAGTGGCAAATACCTCGTGTCATTAGCTGCCTACGTAGCCGAGTTGATCTCCTCGCCTCCGTGGGCGGAAGGGTGTCCTTTTATCCCCTCCTTCTGGAGCTGTATTGGTGAACCTCTCGCTCCCGGTTTGCCAATCCGCCGCCGGCGAGGCGGGGGTGGCTCCACCCTGCCGTGACGGCCCTTCCGGTTAACGTTGGGACGGCAGTTGGGGAAGGAGCGAACCTCCTAGTTTGCGCGTCGGGTGTTGGTCCGCCGCGACAGTACCCCCCCCTCAGCTCCGAGCCTACTGCCGCTGGGAGGTGGGCCCAGAGCGTGTCCCGTCGTGAGAGCCCATCTGCATTCCCATGCAGGGCCCCTGCCCGGTGCTGGACCTGGAAGGAGAAATCCTGCAGGGCGAGAAACCACCGAGTGACCCGGGCGTTCTTGTCCTTGGCCTTGGCCATCCATTGCAGGGGCGCGTGGTCCGTGACCAGGACAAAGTGTCGGCCTGCTAGGTAATACCTCAACTCTTCAATGGCCCACTTGATCGCCAAGGCTTCCCGCTTCACCGCGGCGTACCTCTTTTCCGCGGGGGCCAGTTTCCGGCTGATGTAGAGGACCGGGTGCTCTTCTCCGTCGAAGGTTTGGGAGAGGACCGCGCCCAACCCTGTTTCAGATGCGTCGGTGTGTACCGTGAAGGGGAGCGAAAAATCCGGGTTCCGCAACACCGGGGCGCTGGTGAGGGCCCGTTTCAGGGCTTGGAAGGCCCTCTCCGCCTCGGTTGACCATTTCACCCAGTCCGGCTGGCCCTTTTTGGTGAGATCTGAAAGAGGTGCAGCTATCGCCGAGAAGTTAGGCACAAATCTCTGATAGTACCCTGCCAACCCCAAGAAGGCACGTACCTGTTTCTTCGATGAGGGGCGAGGGTAGTCCCTTACGGCTTCGATCTTCCTCATCTGTGGCTTCAGCAACCCCCGCCCAATGCGGTACCCCAGGTACTGTGCCTCGGTTAATCCCAGGTGACATTTCTTGGGGTTGGCTGTCAGTCCGGCTTTCCGGAGCCCCCTCAGGACCTCCCCCAGATGGAACAGGTGGTCCGACCAGGTGGAGGAGTGGACGACGACATCGTCCAAGTAGGCAGCTGCGAAGCTGCGGTGTGGTCGTAGGACGATGTCCATCAGCCGTTGGAAGGTGGCTGGTGCCCCGTGTAGGCCAAAGGGGAGGACCCGGTACTGCCAGTGGCCGGTGGAGGTACTAAAGGCCGTCTTCGGCCTGGCGTCGGGCGCTAGGGCAACTTGCCAATACCCCTTGGTGAGGTCCAGGGTGGATATAAAGCGGGCCCTCCCCAGTCGCTCCACCAGGTCGTCCACTCGGGGAGGGGTAGCTATCGAGTCCGATACCTGGTTCAGTCTCCGGAAGTCGTTACAGCAGGCGCCGAGGCTTCCGTCGGGTTTCGATTCCGCGACGATGGGACTGGACCAGGGGCTGGATGACTCCTCGACGATCCCATCCCTTAGCATTCGCTCCACCTCCTCCTCGATGGCCTTCCGCCGGGCCTCAGGGACCCGGTAGGGTCTCTGTCTAACATATACCCCGGGGGTGTCTTGATCGCGTGGTGAACCACCTGGGTCATCCCCGGGGAGGAGGAGAACACGTCTGCGAATTGGTCCACCATCTCGTTGAGTTCCTGTCTCTGCGCGGGGGTGCGGTCTTCCCCAAGGTCGACCAAGGCACGCTTGTCAGGATCTGTGTCCAGGCCCACGTACGCCGAAACCATCGGGACTGGTTCCACCCACCTCTTCAACAGGTTGATGTGGTATAACTTCCCGTCCGTACGCTTACCGGGTTGTTGCAGGCGGTAGTTGACGGCTCCCCGTCGCTGAAGGACCGTATACGGGCCCTGCCACCGGGCCAGGAACTTGCAGGCGCTGCTAGGCACTAGAAGAAGGACCTGATCCCCCGGGTGGAACTCTCGGGGCTGTGCCGGGCGGTTATACACCCGCTGCTGTTCCTCCTGCGCGGCGCGCATATGTTCCTGCACTATTGGCGCCATGCGGTCAATTCTATCTTGCATCTCCTGCACGTACTCAATGATCGAGCGGTACGGGGACGGCTGTTCCTCCCAGGCTTCGCGGGCGACGTCCAGCAGTCCTCTCGGCCGCCGCCCAAACAGGAGCTCAAACGGGGTGAAGCCTGTGGACGCCTGGGGGCACTCCCGGACGGCGAAGAGTACATGGTGGAGGAGGAGGTCCCAGTTCCTACCCTCGTCGTCTACCACCCGCCGTAGCATCTGATTGAAGCGCTCTACGAGTCCGTCGGTCTGCGGGTGGTAGACAGACGTCTTCAGATGTTTCACCTGCAACAACCGACACAGATCCGTCATTAATTTTGACACAAAGGGCGTACCTTGGTCGGTCAGGATGTCCTTGGGGATGCCCACCCGGCTGAAAAGGAGCATTAGCTCCTGGCGATGTTGGGGAAGTGGCCTTCGCGTGGCGGCGCGCTTCCGGGTACCGGGTGGCATAGTCCACAACAACGAGGATGTACTGCGTGGCGCCCCCTGACTTGGGAAGGGGGCCCACCAGGTCCATACCAATCCGCTCGAATGGAACGCCTATGATGGGTAGCGGAATGAGGGGCGCTGGCGGGGGCTTCCTGGGCGCGGTGCGCTGGCACTGAGGGCATTGCTGGCAGAACCCCCGGACCTCGGCATCCATCCCGGCTATACGAACCGGTCCCTCAGTTTCTCCAGCGTGTTACGTGCCCCTAGGTGACCGCCGAGGGGGTGGGCATGGGCCAGGTGCATTACTAGGTTAGTCCTCGTCCGCGGCACCACCAGGAGGTCCGTCGGTTCTCCTCGGCGACAGACCCGTTGGTAGAGGAGGCCCCCTTTCACGAGGAAGTACGAGGTGGGGAGCCTCAGGTCGGCGTTCTGGGTGACCCCCTCTATCACGCGCGCTTGTGCCCAACAGTGTTTCAGGCGGTCGTCCTCCTTCTGCTCCCGGCCGAACTTCCCTTCCCGGTTCACCTGTTGGAACACAGAGGACACCGGGGCCAATAGGGAGGACTCACCTTCGGTTTCGGCGTCTCCGGCGTCCTGGGCTAGGCAGACTGCCCGGCGTTGGGTCCTCTGGGTCCGTCGCGACGGCTTCTTTGCCTCGGTAGCCGGGCCCGTTGGGAAGCCCGGCCAGTCTCTCCCTAGGAGCAGTGGCACCGGAAGAGTGGGGATCACGCCCACATGGAGGGGCCAGGTCCCGGCTGTACTCCGGATCCGCACCTCGGCTGCCGGGATCTCTCGGGTCTCCCCATGGATGCAGGTGACGGCGAGGACTCCCTCCGGTTGTAGTACCTTGGGGAGGACCTTTGGTCGGGCGAGCATCACTGTGCTCCCGGTGTCCAGTAGGGCGGTGACGGGTCTTCCTTCTACCCACACCCTCTGGGTGGGGCCCTCGGGAGGCTGTTGGAGGTGGAGCGCGCACCCAGCTAGCCATGGTTTCTGGATCGGCCGACGGGGCTCTATCTCCGGTTCCGTGGGCATGGGCTCGTCAGCGGGGGTCATCCGGCTTGGTGACCTCCGGTGGGTCCTCCACGGCCCAGGGGGCCGTTGACGGTCAGGCCGGGGCCCTGAGATCCCGAAGGGTAGGGCAGAGGGCTGATGGTCCCCCTGGCTGAACCCGGGCGTGGTCATAGTATGCTGTAGCGCCGACATGAGCGCCTGGGGTGATTCTGGCGCCTGTGCCCCTACGGCCTGTTGTTCGAGGCGGGGTAACGCCCTCAGGAACCGGTCCATCACCACCTTCTCTGCCACCTCCGTGGCTGTATACTGGTCCGGCGGAGCCACCGCTTAGTGAGTCGGATCAGAGCGTTTTAGTTGCCCAGCGGGGGCGGCCCGGTTGGTAGGCCCAGTTATGGAACTCTACTGCCGCCCGGGCACGTGGTGCGGCCACACCACGCCAGGACCCTCTCTTTCATCGTTGGGTAATTCGCGGCATCTTCTGGTTCGGGAGGCTGTTACGCCGCGTGCCTCCCCGTGAGTAACCGGCCAATGGCCCTGGGCGCCAGTTATCTCGATCCCACCCCTCCCGATGGGCAATATTTTCGAAGGTTTCAAAATAAGCTACGAGGTCTTTGTCGGGGGAGAGGGGTGGTAATAGGCGCGGAGCTCGCATCTGGGGTCGCGTAGGGTGTGCCCGGCGGGGTCAGGGTCTTAAGGTCCACCAGCGTTTGTGTGGCCACCTGAAGGCTTTTTTGGCGCTGTTGAGTAACGGTCTGTTGCTGGATGCTGGCCTCCAGCAGGTGTTTTAGAGTTTGCTCCATGAGTTGTGTGGGTTTTTTTTTTTATTATTATTTATTTTATTTTTTTATTTATTTATTTTTTTTAGGGGCGGGTCTGTGCTACTGCCCGCATCCTCCACCAGTGTAGCGGGATCAGCCCAGGGGGGCGAAGGAGTAGCACAAACACACGGGAGGCAGGTTGTAGTGAGAGAGAATCCAGGGTTTATTTGTCCTTCAGTCAGTGGTGGTGTGTGTGTGTGTGTGTTTGCGTGCGTGTGTGCGTGTGGCTGGATGAGGGAAACCCGGCGGGGGTGGGGCTGGCGTAGTGGCGTCCTCCGGGGCGTGTCGGGATTCCCGGAAGAGCTGGGAAGAAGCGGTTCCCTGTGCCGGTTTCTCAGCCTCACCACTGTCCTCGTCTGTCGTCGTCGTCCGGGGCGGAGCCCTCTGTGAGCGGAGAGAGAGAGCGAGAGAGAGAGAGAGAACGCGAACGGTTAGTAAGCCCGTGTTGCGCGGATCCAGTGGCAAATACCTCGTGTCATTAGCTGCCTACGTAGCCGAGTTGATCTCCTCTCCTCCGTGGGCGGAAGGGTGTCCTTTTATCCCCTCCTTCTGGAGCTGTATTGGTGAACCTCTCGCTCCCGGTTTGCCAATCCGCCGCCGGCGAGGCGGGGGTGGCTCCACCCTGCCGTGACGGCCCTTCCGGTTAGCGTTGGGACCGGCGCGAGGCGGCAGTCGGGGAAGGAGCGAACCTCCTAGTTTGCACGTCGGGTGTTGGTCCGCCGCGACAATATATACACACATACACACACACATATATATATACACACACACACACACTCACACACACACACGTCCACTACATCAAAATGTTCATGTCCACTTCAATACCCATGCAGTATACAGGCACTTACAGGATGAACACGAGGCACACACATTGTCCTCACACACACACTCACACACACACACACACACACCACTCGTGTGTTGTTTTCACGTCTTGTTCTCACAGTTCTATATGCAGGAGCTTTATTCTCAGCTTTGTTTGTCTCTTTGCAGAAATGCGCCGTGGCCTTTAACACCGACGTTCCTCCAGGAACACAAACAGGTCCGTCTCTGCAGGAACACTCACACACTCTCACACACTCTCACACACACTCACACACACACTCTCACACACTCTCACACACACACACACACACACACACACACACAGCTCCTGTTCATGCATCAACACTTTCTTTATTCTGTATCGTCTCTCTTCTCTCTGTCTTGCTTACTGTCTTTCTATTTTTTATTTACTTATCTGTCTGTCTTCTTTTCTCACCACCTTTCTTTCTTTCTTTCTTTCTTTCTTTCACTTCTGTTCTTGTATCTTTTTAATTGAATTTTTTCACCGTCTTTCCTTCTTTCTTCCATTTGATTTCATTTCTTCACAAATTTTTCCACTTCTCAGTTTTCCTGTCTGATAAATCTCTCAAACACTCCACTTTAGTACACACATCAATCCCCCCCCCCTCTCTCTCTCTCTCTCTCCCCCTCTCTCTGTCTCTCTCTCTCTCTCTCTCTCTCTCTCTCTCTCTCTAATTTCACAACCTTCTTCTTTCCTTCCTTCATTACCTTTGTATCATCGTTTCTTTTTTTGGCTTCACAGGTTTACATTCACACAGTTTTTCTACACCTTTTAAATGTCTCAGTCTGCTTCTCTCTCTCTGTTGTGTGTGTGTGTGTGTGTGTGTATTAGGTGTGTGTGGTGTGATCGAGCAGAAGGATGACGGTACTCGCAGACGGACTCAGCGTGTGGGGCTCAGACGCAGCCCGACCAGGCGGGACTCTGCGAGTGAGTAACTTTGACATGTTTAATATCTTAACCTTTTTATTTCAATAATCACTTCCTGTCTCCGTGTCCCAGCGACCTGCTGAGGTTTTAATCAGTCAAGTCCAATACCGTTTTCCGTTACCGTTAACCCTAAACCTAACCCTAAATCTTTAGTGTGACTTGTCCATAGCAGACTTCGTAAAGGCTTGATTTTATTTATTTTTTTCCCAATTCAAGTCGTTTGTTAGTTTGTTTGTTTATTTGTTTATTGTTGTTGTTTACACATTACAATATAGTAGTATGAACGTAATGACCCTGGTGAGCTCTCGTTAGGAAACACTACCGCGAGTACCTCGTGAGCCTCATCAACGCCCTACCATTGACCCCGCCCCTCTCGGTCGAACCAGCTGCTCCTGGCCTGCAGGAGATACCAAGTGGAGATCATGCAGGGGGAGGCCGAGGACGACAGGACGCACTACGCCTACTTCTGAAGGTGAGTCCATCGTAATAACGTGATGGAAGAGCGTCGAATGCGTTCCTGCATTTTGTTCATTAACGCGTTTTGTTTTCTCCTGCGTGCAGAAACTGATGGACGACGTTCCTCTGGGCGATAAAGTCCCGCGCAAGAAGTGAAGAAGGATCCGTGTGTTCTCGTTCGCGTGCGTACGGCCCACCACGGCGAGGACGTCGAAGCGTAGCGTTTTGGTTTTTTAATTTTAAAAACGGTTTTAGCCAAACGAAGATCGCCGATTTTCAGTTTTATCGTGATGCGTTAAATCTCAGACAATCTCTCGCCTGTGCGCTTTGGGTTCAGTAATCGTTCTGGATAAAGCTCTCTGATTTGTCGTTGATTAATAAATGCTTTCTATGCCGAAGTGATTCTTCCACACTATTAAATCTATGGCGAACGTCACCGTGCTCAGTCTACTTTCTGTCCTCATGAGGCTTCTTAAACTTTTTTTTGTTTTCCTCCCCTTATCTTAAATGAAATCTCTGTACAGACGGTATGACCTCACATTCTCTCTCCTTTTTTTGAGTGCCAGCGCATATCGATAACCATCTGATTCTTCTAAGCTTTAAAAAAGGATTTTTTTCCCCCACACACATTCCTACGCAGCCCCCCTAGTGCCAGGTAAAAAACAAAAAAAACAGCCGTGTGCAATCTGTTCCCTCAGTTTAGCAATCTGTAGTAATCTGGTCTCAGTTTAGCAATCTGTTCCCTCAGTTTAGTAATCTGGTCCCTCAGTTTAGTAATCTGGTCCCTCAGTTTAGTAATCTGTTCCCTCAGTTTAGTAGTCTGTTCCCTCAGTTTAGTAATCTGTTCCCTCAGTTTAGTAATCTGGTCCCTCAGTTTAGTAATCTGGTCCCTCAGTTTAGTAGACTGTTCCCTCAGTATAGTATTCTGGTCCCTGAGTTTAGTAGTCTGGTCCCTCAGTTTAGCAGTCTGTTCCCTCAGTTTAGCAGTCTGTTCCCTCAGTTTAGCAGTCTGTTCCCTCAGTTTAGTAATCTGGTCCCTCAGTTTAGCAGTCTGTTCCCTCAGTTTAGTAATCTGTTCTCTCAGTTTAGCAATCTGTTCCCTCAGTTTTAGTAATCTGTTCCCTCAGTTTAGATACAGGAAGATACCATAAAACTCAACATAGTATTAAATCTACCCTTTAACCTCGATAAATTGGACTTACCAGGCAGTTGTACGCTGTCGAAAAGTCCTATGGTCTCTACCCGTTTCTGCTTCCGGGCTTTAACGGAAGAAAATGTACAAATATATTCAGTTTTATTGGTTCTATGTGCACTCAATTCTTGAGAAATGGAAGAGAGAAGTACAGCGAATGTCCAATATAAACCCAAGTTTAGCAAGGTGCACGCGCTAAACTGAGGGAACAGATTACTAAACTGAGGGAACAGATTACTAAACTGAGGGAACAGATTACTAAACTGAGGGAACAGATTACTAAACTGAGGGAACAGATTGCTACGCCGCGCTGTGAAGACAATCAGGGGAGAAATAATAATAATAATAATCAGCCTGTTTTTAGATGCTTGTCCTCAAAGCTTTACCTTAAGATTTATTATTTTATTTCTAGAAATAAATGCATAATATTTCAAGCTTGAAATTAATAACACGATGTCTGGAAATAGGTTTAATAATCAGATATTTGGTTTATTGTAGTTTTATAATAAGAAAAAAAATTGACTATATTCAAGATTTTATAATTTTTTTTCCTCACTTAAGATTTATTTATTTATTTTTGCCGTGCGGTGCTTTTTTATGTCAGGTTTATCAGCTTGTGTATGTATCCCTTTTTAATGAAAGATTCTTTTTATTTCTGGTTCCGTTCGTCGTTTGCACGTAGAGAACCTTCATTTTCCGTTCACATGATTAGCAGAACATCCGAACAGATGGACACAAAACAATGCACACTCTCATCCGTCATCACTGAATGAAAGACTTCACGCCAAGCTGCTGTGCCACGTTTCAAAGGGGTTGGAGTAGTTTTTTTGTTTTCACGTGACTCCGACACACACCACAAACAAATCTTTATTTTATTTATTTGGACTTTATAAAATGTAAAGTCTGCTCGCTGAAATGACACGGTTGTGTTAACAGGAGTAAGAAACACATTCTAAATCAAACCTGGTATGGCGAATGGCTTTCAGAGCGTTGCAAAGGTTACTTTAAAAAAGAAAGAAATAAAAAAACAAGCCACAGTAAGACGTTCTGATGGATTTTCATTTCATTTTTCAACTGCTGGGTTTCTTTTGTTGTTGTTCCTTTTTCCACTCACAGGCCGATTAACACGAGGCTTGGGCTCCGTTTCAATTCAATCCGCAGAACACAAAGCTGTCAATGAACCTGAGGGTGCCATTAATTTTAACACGTGGCCGCTATTCTATGCGTGTCGCTTAGCATCTTCATCTTTGGATTAACCGTTCACTGGAACGAAGTACGCTCACTGGTTCGGTCAAATTCAGACGCGTTCCCTGGATACTGTGCTGTGAAAAAGTATTTGCCCCCATCACGTATTGGTGACACTAAACGTACGGCTTCGGATCCTCCTACAGAATGTAATATAAGACGAGGAGATCACACAGAGGAAACGCACGACAATCATCATTTCATTTATTGAAGGAAAAAAGGTTATGCAACATCTATATTTACCAATATGAAAAAAAAGTAATTGCCCCCTCGGCCCCTAAATTAATAACTGGTTGTTGCCACCTTTAACTGGAGATCAATCTTTCACGTTGCTTCTAGAAAGACTTTAACAAGCATGTACATGATGTAGATCCAGGAGCTCACTGACACTATCGCCTTTTTCGTATTATTTCGTCATCATAGTTGCTGCAGAAAGCCGGGGTAGGAACGTGACAACGTAGGAGATGTCACCGTGAGCAACCAGAGCAGAAATTCTTGAAATTGCACTGAAATTTTCGAACATTCCCAGAGTCTAGAATATTTCGATTCTAGGTACAAGGTTACGTTGTATTGGTTTGGAAAATTTTCACTCCCCTTGAATTGAAACGGACTTCGTTATACGTCATAAATCTACACAAATTATCCCATAACATGGCTTCGTGGTTAGCACGTTCACCTCGCACCTGCAGGGTCGGGGATCTGATTCACACCTCTACGCTGTGTGTGTGGAGTTTGCATGTTCTCCCCGTGCTGCGGGGGTTTCCTCCGGGTACTCCGGTTTCCTCCTCCAGTCCAAAGACATGCATGGTTGGCTGATTAGCATTTCCCATGTATGAATATGTGTGTGATTGTGCCCTGCGATAGAGTGGCACCCCATCTAGGATGTGTACCCCATGCTCCCTGGGATAGGCTCCAGGTTCCCCGTGACCCTGAGGGATAAGTGGTATAGAAGATGGATGGATGATAGTAATATAAAAGTAATAATTGCATAAACATTCCCTCCTTCCCCTTTGGTGTGAAACCTACAAATGACTTGATTAGAATCAACCTGTGTGCGATTAAAGTGTCACGTGATCTCACTATACAGTGGATCCACTTGTTTCTGGAAGAGAGTTTTTAAGAGAACACACACGGCATCATGAAGACCAAAGGACCTATCAAAACAGGTCGACGTTCGGGGAAACTGACGTTCTCTGGATTTCTCCTGAACGTCTAAGTAGGCGAATTGGGACGCGCACGAAGACTAGAAGTCGAGTGTAAACCAATCATACCAGGGAACAGAGCGGGCGAGTGTGACCTTATGTGACCTTAGAGGAGCAAAAGTGTCAAGATTCACAAGATTCAGTAAAATGGCTTGCAGCATAAGAGAGTAAACAAAAGGCAAATTCAGTAGTTTGACTGTTTCAGAATGTTTAATTTGATTCTTGAGAACAAAGGATGTTGATGAAGGGAGAGGTTTATTTGTACTCAGATGTCGCAGGAGGTGTGAGGTAGCCCCTGGTGCTCCGTAAACTCATGTTGGGTAAACCAGACAGCACACAGCAGCTCAGAGAATGCCGGGAAATCCCCATGTTATCAACTTCATGCCATTCAGAAGTCTGCTCATCATAACACTCCACTTCGCTCGTGGTGGTAGTGCCGGTAATTCCTCCAGCAACAAACAGGAGATTGTCCAGCACCGCAATGCCGAAGTTTCTCCGCTGGATTTTCATGGCTGGACCTTTTCTCCACACGTTGGTCTGAGGATTATACACCTCCATGTCGCTTAGATCATTATTTCCATCAAATCCCCCGACAGCGTAAACCTGTCCTCCGTACGCGACCACGCCCAGTCCACGCCTTCTGGTCATCATGGGGGTGATGAGGGTCCACACTCCCGTCTGAGGACTGTAATACTCCCCCGTGAAAAAATGCTCGCTCCTGTCAAATCCTCCACATACGTACACTTTGCCGTTCAGTGCTGTAGCACCTGTTCCGCTCCTTCGTTCGTGCATCGGCGCGATCATGCTCCACTTATCGTTCTCAGGTTCGTATCGCTCGACTGTATTCAGACTTTCGATGCTATAAGATCCTCCTATCGCATAGATACGACCGTCCAGCACACACACGCTCAGGTTATGTCGGCGAGAGTGCATGGGGCTCACCTGAGCCCAGGTTCTGGTGATTGGGTCAAACCTTCTCACACTGTTGAGGAAATCCTCACTGTCGAATCCTCCGATGCAGTACATGAAGCCGTTCAGATACACCGTCCCGTGAGAGGCTTGTGGAATCTCGTCGTTGCACGTGACGTTGACCCAGCGTGCCGCTCGCGTATCGTACGCTTCTATGACATTAGTGACAACCCTTTGGCTAAAGCCACCGATGGCCAGCAGAACGGCGCTGGGCAGGCGGCGTCTCGTGAGATCAGAGCTGAGAGAAAGGCTCGGGTTGAGGTCATTGATGCCCATCAGAACGCTGGTGACAATCGGCTTACATGTCCTGTCGTCCATCACTAAAACGTTGTTGCTCACATTGTTCATAAGGTAATCGTTTGCGGTGGCCCAACGCGCACGCACCTTGGGCAGTAACACTACTATACGCTTTCCGTTTCCATGGCGCCGACGTTTGATCCACTGTAAGATGGCCTCGAACACCACACTCTCCTGTTTCACGCTCAGTTCGTCCTTCTCGATGATCTCGCTCAGCTGCTCGACCGTCAGGTCCAGGAACTCCTCAGAGCGGCGCACCATCTCCTCAAAGTTGTGCAAGATAAACAGGAAGGCCTGCTGCTTCAACTTCTCGCAGAAGTAGGAGTGAGCAAAATGCCAGATGTTAACGCAGTTCTCTGGACCGAGCTGAGCCTTCAGGAACGTGCAGCATTCATTCACCAGGCTGCTCACCAACAGATGATCAGCAGCGATCAGCAGCTGACACACGTTTTCCCCCGTGATGTTAACACGTCTTATATACACGTACTGCACGATCAGCTCCATTGTCTCGGCAGAAATGTTAGGGATGCTGTACCTGAGCTTATCAGGAGGGTACCAGCCGTGGGTGAAGAGAGCCATGAAGTACGGGCTGCAGCCGCACAGGATGATCTTGTGAACGTGGAACTCGGCGCCGTCCACCATGATGACTACATCACAGAGCTGCTTCTCTAACCGCAGCTCATTGAGGATGTTCGAGGACATCTGATACACCTTCCTGTCCATTTCCTTCTCTTCTTCCTGTTTACTCATGTTCTGTCAGTGTTTCTGTGCAGGTCAGAGCTACTGAATGTACAGCTTTCATCTGAATGTGGATTGTGTCGATGCAGATCAGCTTTTATACTCGAGAATGTTCAGATTCTGGATTTCAGAATAATAACAGCTCAGAATTCCAAGGTTCCAATTCTAATTCTGTAAACATACAAGGATGAGGGTTAAGGCAGTGCTGGAAAATAGAAAATCCCTTTCTTCATTCTCTCTCTATTCCCTCTCTTCATTCTCTCTCTATTCGCTCTCTTCATTCTCTCTCTATTCCCTCTCTTCATTCTCTATCTAGTCCCTCTCTCTATTCCCTCTCTTCATTCTCTCTCTATTCCCTCTCTTCATTCTCTCTCTATTCGCTCTCTTCATTCTCTCTCTATTCCCTCTCTTTATTCTCTCGCTATCCCTCTCTTCATTCTCTCTCTATTCCCTCTCTTCATTCTCTCTCTATTCCCTCTGTACATTCTCTCTAGAGACTCAGATGGAGTGGAACACACAGCGGCGGAAGTGCGACGCCTACTGGAGTAGAAAGGTACTGCCCAGGAGCTCAGATAGCTCGAATATATGTGTATGTAATAATTTGCCCCAATATTAATGAAATTTACAGCATATAACAAATGCCCTCATCCATAGTAACTTTCAGATATTATTATTATTATTATTATTATTATTATTATCCTTGAGACCTCAGAATATAATTGATTGGTAAAATCTATAGTTTCATTGTCAAGCTATTGATATATATTAGATTTTAGCTATTCCATCAAACAGCACCAACCGCCACCTTAGCTAACTTGAAGTAGTTTGTTAAACGTTAGCCAGTCAATCCTTTTTAAATGTCCAGCAGAACTTATTGTAGGTGTCAAAGCTAGAGGGAAATCAGAAAATATATATAAAATAAAAAAAATAGTAGTAACATGTAAAATGCTACACTTGATTAATTATAATCTTTAACCATTGTTAGGAAAGTGTTTTAGAGCACTGAGACAATGACTAAGCCATGGACAGATTGCCATAATGTATGTATTTCTTCAGGTAATTATCAAGTCATTCATAAGGTTAATTACAGGATTTAAATCAGAAAATGAGGGTTAGGGTTATTTAAGCCTTTTTTTTGTTACTTGGATGGTGAAAGATGAAATGATCCAGAAAGTTCCAATTGTAAAAATCGCGTTTAATATAGAGTTAAAAAATTTAAAACCAACTAGGACTGGGAGTCGATTCCGATAAGAGCCGACTCTCTGATTCTGTGCTTTGATAAGAACTGAGAATCGACTCTTAAGCTACCTGGATATGGTTAGATTCTTAAGAGTCGGTTCACTGGTTAAATGCTTTGGGTTGCAATGACGAGTCGGCTCAATAGCTTTAGAGTCGATTCCACACGCGTGTTTTGTTGTTTGTTTGTTTTTTGCGCACGGAAAAGAAAGTAGGTGGATTCCGTCGTCACGATAGATGGATAAATGTCTTTATGAAACAAACCACGCCCCAGAGCAGTGCTTTACTGTGGGAAACCTTGTGTAAGAACATGTAAACTGGCTTACAATCAAATGAACGTCTAATCGTTACCTCTCTAAATTACGCGAGAACATAATGTTAATATTTGTGCCCAGACCTCGTCATTCACACACATTTACTAGTTCCCCGCATGTGATTTGTTTGTGTTCGACTGTGTAGAAATGACTCGTTGAATCGACTCCGCGAATCGACTCTTGAACATCCGTAATTCGTCTAATCACTTCCTTCTACGCTGTGATTGGTTAGTGTATCCACTATCAGGTAATCAAAACGCAGGAGACCTGGTTCACGGAAATATGGAAGTGGAAACACAGGCCAACTTTCACTTTTCGTTCACAGTCCAGAAAACAGAAGTATTCGAAAACTAACGAACATATTCAGTATTTTTTATTTTTAATACTTAGCCTTAGGTTTCCTCCGGGTACTCCGGTTTCCTCCCCCAAAGTGTCTAAAAACTCCCCCCTAAAGTGTCTAAAGTGTCCGTAGTGTATGAATGGGTGTGTGAGTGTGTATGTGGTTGTGCCCTGTGATGGACTGGTACGCTGTCCAGGGTGTAACCCCGCCTTGTACCCGATGCTCGGGGCCGGGTTAGACTCCAGGTTCCCCCGTGACCCTGAAAAGGGGTAAAGCGGTTGAAGATGGATGGATGGATACTAGCACTAATTAATTTGGAAAAAGAACGTCCGTTGATATGCTGAGGTTTTCTGTATGAAAAATGTCTTATTATTTAACATTTATGGAAGGAGACTACAGCGGCGGGCGCTTGACCGATAGAAGGAGATTTTGTGGGTTTATTATTATTATTATTATTATTATTATTATTATTATTATATTAGTCTTATTAACTTTAGAGAGAACAGAATTGAATGTAAAACGGACTTGACGTGATTACGTGTGCGTCCAACAGGATGACGATAACGGATTGAGCTCGGACGCGTTAGTGATATCTCCGTCAGCGAAGCCGTGGGAGACTCGCTGCCCACGCTGTCTCCGTCTCAGCCCTCTGTCTCCTCCACCACGCCCGCCAAGCCAACAGGTGAGCTCCTGTCTCACACCGCTCTAGGGCGATGAGTCATCACTAGGGACCCGAAAGAAGGGTACGAGTTCGCGTCCCGGGACCGGATCCTTGAGCACGACGTACAGTATAACTCTCCCCTCAGACCACTCTGCTCTATGATCCGGTGTTGCTTCGGATAACTGAACGACGGAATGCAAATGGTATAACGCGCAAGGCAAGGCGTGAGCTCACTAACGTTCTCCGTATGTCTCCTGCAGCCGTCTGCGACAGGCACTGTAACATGTGCGGGATCTTCCTCGTGACGTCCCACTGCACTACGTGCTCCCAGCGTCTGTGTGTAGAATGCGACCGACTCTACCACTACACCCGGCTCGCGCCGCACACACCAGGGTCCAGGTGGCGATCTCCAGAACCTCCAAAACACTCAGGTGGGTTTCGCACTCGTGTGCTGATCACTGTTTAGATTCAAACAGCAATAAAGGGGTTAAAGTATCCAATGTATCTCATCTTCACATAAATTAGAAACAGTCTGCACTATATATATATATATATATAAAATATACATCAAGTCCCATCTGAAAGTATCGGAACAGAAAGGCCAATTCTATAAAAGACATTTGGGTTTGAAATCAGAAGATGAACAGACGCGGACAATTTCAGCTTTCGTTTCCTCTACCTATATCTTGACGTGTTAAAAGCTTTCGAGCGCACACGTCAGTTTTCCGTAAAACCCATTTTTTCACGTGATCAAAAATATCGGAACGCGTGACTGGCAGGTGTTCGTTGTCGCCCAGGTGTGTCCCGTTTACAAGAATTGTTTAAACCGTTAATAGATCTGGAAGTCTACTCTTGGATTGAGCCCTGGGTTTTTTTTTTGTAATAATAGTTTCCTAATGAAAGAATCGAACACGTCGGCACGATTACATTTCCGCCTACAACACCGATTTCAAACATTTCATCACACACCTTCGGATCAAAAGGTTTTTAACATTGACAGTCGAGTGTCCACAAACTTTTGACCGGCGGTGTGATTCAACAAAAATGCACACATCAGAGATATCTTCTGGTATGACTTTCCAAATGAATACAAAACCGATGACTGTCCATCGCAGCGGGTCTCTGGCCACGTGGGTGTTCGTTACTACTCGACGGTGAACACTCTGCAGCAGGTGTTGTGTAATACCTGTGGCGCCCCTCGTCTGGCCTCCACCGGCCCGGTTGTACAGGACGATCCTCCACAGCCGTCTACCATTACAGGTCAGTCAACAAGACGTACGTCATTTGTCTCCGCACATCACTCTGGCTTTATGGAGACTCGTAGCTCTAAAAACACCGTACAGTGCTTTTCAACTGCACTCTTCAGAAACCGTAGCTAACAGCTCCCCTGCGCCGTGGAATGCGGCACAGGTTTATATCGAACCGCTAAAGTAACAGCTCGTCCGCTAATGACTAATCATTTTTTAAAAATAATAATTAAATTAGCGTACAGCGATATGGTGAAATTTTTTTGGTATGGAGATGTTTACGTAAGGAGTCTCCAGCCTCAGGGCTTTGTAACGTTCAGTAACAGTTTCTCTGTAAAACGGCATTAAGCATTAAATATTTAAATATAACTATAAACGGATAAAACGCACGGTGTTGTTCTTTAATGAAGATAACGTCGTAATTCTTGGCAAATTGCTGTAATATAAGAGGAATGAAACACTTTTAATTCTGTTTTAGGAAAATAATGAAACTCCGCTTCATCACAGTATAACAGCATTGAGCTACAAGCTAAAACTGCACCGCTGGCTAAGTGAGGAAATCATAAAATAGTCTCTAATGAAGGACTTCTCATCACACACTCCATGTGCAGCCACCCTGTAGTGCCGTTAAATCATTCTTACCAAAGCTCCTATAGTGAATCGTGTGTATTATATAATTGAGTGGAGTCTTGAGACTCTACAGTGTTTTTTTTTTTTACTCTTCAATTCGAATACGTTTGTAATCGTAAGTCTGTTGCGTTCAGGCACAATAAACTGGAAGTCTGTCACCGTTTCCTGTGTGTTTTTATTTATTTTCACCAGAGTGGCAGTGTAAAAGCTGCACGGTGGTGAACTCCGCCAGCAGTATTCTGTGTGAGGTGTGTGAGCGCCCCCGCCTGGCCACACGCCCTCCCGTGACGCCTTCTCGACGCAAACGCAGTCTTGTAGTAGCGTTAGACACCGGTCAGGTACTTGCTCACCGTCTCACTGCAACATGCTTTGAGATTCAGGCCCTGCGGATCAGGGTCATGGGCGGAGCTTAGGTTTAATTTGCATATTTAACCCATATGCATATTTCTAGGAATCAAGGCATCCAGCTACACCATAATTTGTTATACAAATGAGTTGTGGAACAAAAACGGATTCATTTATACAAATACATTTGAATGATGTGTGCATCGTTTTGATTGACAGGTATTCTTGGGTCAAGAAGAAGGGAGGAGTCAATGAAAAACCAAGAGTGTACCGCGTGTTTCATCGTGTAAATGTACATTTCCATCGAATCAGCCGTAAAGACGAACGGGTATTCGGTGGAAACGATATCCACAGTAGGAAAATACAGCCACTGATATTTTATATATAAAGTAAAGCCCTTAGCTTCCTGTCTAAAAAAACAGCAACAAGACAACATCGTTCCACGTCACTATGACGTAATTCTGACTGAAATTGAAGCTGTTGTTGGGACTTCCGACTGCTCGTGTTGATGCTGCTGCAAAATATCGTGTCTGTCCATCCATCCATTCACAAGGAGGAGTGTAAACGTGCAAACTATCTTTTTAATTCGAAGAGACACCTGCTGTGAAGTGTGAATTTATAGCCTCTTGTTGTTGCTTTTCGTTCTTTTTTTCCTCAGAGGTTCTGTCAGTCCTGCAATTACTTTCACCATCCAAGTAAAAAAAAAAAAAAAAAACCCAAAAAAGGGTTAAATAACCCTAACCCTTTACAATAAGTTTTTGCTCCTCATCAACTGTCAGTTATTGGAGATGCAGTGGACAGAGGTTAAAATAAAAAAGAAAGAAAGAAGTCTGAGTATTATCTTAAATGAAATCCTTGCTCATCATTAAAAGAGTACCAAGACACCATCAGATTAAGTTAAGAGTAAAGGAAGAACAGCTTTCCTCTGGACACAGATCTATAGTGACAGTTACAAAAATCAGAACAATGAAAACGTGGTAATTTTATTCAAAAAATATATATATATATAATATAAATATATCATTTATTTGTATCCTTGCTGATGTTACTGTCCATCATAATGCTTTATTTATTTTAGACTGAAATGGATCTCTGACTACAAAGTTTACACCGCCACTCACTTCACCTCTAATATCATCATTTAATTGACAGTATTTAAGTCTGTATCTAACTCTTTTTGCCTCAGCTGGCGTCGCACTGGCGCCACTGTGTGTCTCGCTCACAGTTTCCACATCCATTGCGACCTCTTCGTCCGTACTGACATCAATTTCCATGGGAATATCCATATTTTGTTGTCTAAGTCGTTGAACAGATGCTTGGATGAATCTCGCTCAAATCGAATGTTCGAGATTGTTTGGGTTTAAACTGAGACCGGGGCGAAAAAAAACGTTGGTTTGACAGATAAACGGAAATGAAGGGACCGTCTCTAACATTACACACGACATTGTTAAACATGTTTCTTATATGACTTACAGCCGTATAACCAACTGTAAAGTGTTCCTGTAGGTGTCGGCTACAATACACACCTCTTAGATTTCTGACATTTATCCAAAAATAATCATCATAATAATCAACTTTATTGTATAAAGCGCCTTGAAAGCGGCTTCTCAAAGCGCTGTACATCAAATCGCAGTTCACAGAAAAATAAAAGTGAATAAGAATAAAAAATAACAGCATTAATAATAAAAAATGAATAGAAAACAATCCAAAAAGACATCAGCGGTCGAATGCAAGTTTTAAAAAGTGTGTTAGTTTTTAATAGTTTTTAAAAAAGCGCACGGTGGCACCGTATGAATTTAAACTTTGTAGTCAGAGATCCGTTTCAGTCTAAAATAAATAAAGCATTATGATGGACAGTAACATCAGCAAGGATACAAATAAAAGCAACCAGGTCACTGACCAGATGTGCAAGAGTACAAGGGTATAATCCAGCTTTTTTTTTTTTTACAGAATTCTCCTGTCCGGGAAGAATTTAGTCAGTATGATGTTTCGTTTTCCTTTAGTCACTTTTAGAAACCGGTTGATCTGTTCTTCGGTGTAAAGTTGCTCAGGTTCTTGTGGACGGTTTAAAACACACGGTCGTTCTGTGGTGGCCTCCTCCTCCTCCATATCTGCGAGAGACTCATCTCCTGAAGATCCATCACTATACTCTGAGCTCGAGTCTTCGGACATCTCGTCATTATGCTTCGACGGGTACTCCACCTTTTCCATCTGCTTCCCTATTCTTTCCATTTTAGTATTTTTATTAACAACGTTCACGTCTTGTTGGTACTTCTGCTGCGGTTGTGTGGGGTTACTTTCTCCACCGGTGACTGCTTTGCCAGGCTTGAGACAAGATCGCTGTGTGGTGTCATTATCGTTGCTGGTGCGGGGACGGGTGTCATTATCGTTGCTGGTGCGGGGACGGGTGTCATTATCGTTGCTGGTGCGGGGACGGGTGTCATTATCGTTGCTGCTGCGGGAGGGGTGTCATTATCGGTGCTGGTGCGGGGACGGGTGTCATTATCGTTGCTGGTGCGGGACGGGTGTCTATTATTGCTGTTGTGGGGACGGGTGTCATTATGCGTTGCTGGTGCGGGAGGGGGTGTCATTATCGTTGCTGGGCGGGACCGGGTGTCATTATCGCTGGTGCGGGGACGGGTGTCATTATCGTTGCTGGTTGCGGGACGGGTGTCATTATCGCTGCTGTATGAGGACGGGTGTCATTATCGCTACTGCGGGACCGGGTGTCATTATCGCTGGGGCGGGAGGGTGTCATTATCGTTGCTGGTGCGGGACGGGTGTCATTATCGTTGCTGGTATGAGGACGGGTGTCTATTATCGTTGCTGGTGCGGGAGGTATTATCGTTGCTGGGGGGACGGGTATTATCGTTGCTGGTGCGGGGACGGGTGTCATTATCGTTGCTGGTGCGAGGACGGGTGTCATTATCGTTGCTGGTGCGGGGACGGGTGTCATTATCGTTGCTGGTATGAGGACGGGTGTCATTATCGTTGCTGGTGCGAGGACGGGTGTCATTATCGTTGCTGGTGCGGGGACGGGTGTCATTATCGTTGCTGGTGCGGGGACGGGTGTCATTATCGTTGCTGGTATGAGGACGGGTGTTGCTGCTGCACCCCGGCCGCGTCTCCCCTGAAGCTCCTTGGTTGCGCCGCTCTGCGTGGGCAGCTCAGTTCTTTTTATCCGACCTCCCCACAGCCAAAGCACCTCAGGCGCTCTGTGGTGGCGTAGACCGTGTAGCTGTTGTCGCCGTGTTTAACTTGAAAGTTTACATCCAGCGTTTACATCCCGGTTATTTAGAAACATATACACCTGTCTCCGAAACGACAGGACATGTTTCACCGCAGGGTCTTTACAACCGAGCGGGAGATCGGACATGGGGCCAGCAAACTTGCCGAATCGGACCAGCTCCTTCGCTCCTCTGAAGGCGGGCATGTTGGAAATCACTACCTTTGCCGCAGGAGTGGAAAGGGGGGTAATGTCCAGCATGTCATCGTTTCGCACTATTACACTTTTACACAGCGTGTTGACGAGTATTTGCTTTTTCAGGAAGATCACCACAGCTTTGTCCATTCGGGAGGCGGAGTGGATGTTCTCACACCCGATCCGCTCTCCCACCGCTAGCAGAATCTCCTCCACCTGTTCTCCATTTGCCGGCACACACCTGACGCCATGGTGGAGAGACAGCGTCTCCCCTCTGGCCTCGGAGGCCAGGGCGTCGCACACACCCTCACCGACTCTCAAGTTTCACCTCATCAAGATTTGAGAGATTTATCAGACAGGAAAACTGAGAAGTGGAAAAATTTGTGAAGAAATGAAATCAAATGGAAGAAAGAAGGAAAGACGGTGAAAAAAGAAGACAGACAGATAAGTAAATAAAAAATAGAAAGACTAAGCAAGACAGAGAGAAGAGAGACGATACAGAATAAAGAAAGTGTTGATGCATGAACAGGAGCTGTGTGTGTGTGTGTGTGTGTGAGTGTGTGTGTGTGTGAGAGTGTGTGTGAGTGAGAGTGTGTGTGTGTGTTCCTGCAGAGACGGACCTGTTTGTGTTCCTGGAGGAACGTTGGTGTTAAAGGCCACGGCGCATTTCTGCAAAGAGACAAACAAAGCTGAGAATAAAGCTCCTGCATATAGAACTGTGAGAACAAGACGTGAAAACAACACACGAGTGGTGTATGTGTGTGTGTGTGTGAGTGTGAGTGTGTGTGAGTGTGAGTGAGTGTAAGTGTGTGTGAGTGAGTGTAAGTGTGTGTGAGTGAGTGTGTGTGAGTGTAAGTGTGTGTGTGAGTGTGTGTGTGAGTGTGTGTGACTGAGTGTGTGTGTGTGTATATATATATGTGATCCTTGGATCCTTGATGAGAGCCTGTTCAATCAGCTTCTATTGGAAAAGATCATAGACCTCTGGCTCCAGGCACTCCCTCAGCTGGTTGTGTACGCACACACACACACACACACACACACACACACACAAGACATTCCTAAAAGTGTCAAACGTTCTCTTTGCCCTACAGGCCACTATTAACAGTCTAGTTTGTCCCATTAGTGTTGCCGTAGCTCAGCTCTGTATCGTTTCCTGAGCCGACGCCTTCAGTCACGGTGCCGCGGCCGGTCCGTCCTAAACCATACGCTGAGAAACGTTTAAACCTGGCGACTCAAACGATCCGTCTATTCTGCGTTTGTACTTTACGTGCTAGTTCAGCTTCAGCGTTTTAGCGACGAAAGATACAGAAGCAGCCACAAATGTATGATCGTCTAAACACATAGTTTCAAGTAGAGTGGAACATTATTAACCCTTTACGTTCAGACTAGGCCAGGACAGAACGTACGTTCTACTCAAGAGTTCCGAAGAGACGTTTGTCTCCGTACCTGGATGTCCAGAGTGGAAAGTAGCTGTTGAGGTGTTCAGGGTCGTTGATGTCGGGTTGGCGACACGGGCACAAACCATGTCCCTGATGTGTTTGTCTCTCACGGCGATGGTGAAGTGCTGCTTAAAGCACTCGCAGCAAACAGAGCACTGGCACGATGTCAGAGACTGCATCTGAGGAAGAGGAAGTGACGGAGCGAGCGAGGAGTAACAACAAGAAGAGCAGGGAAAAGAAAAAAATGGGAAAAGGAAATGTTGCTAATAAGTGAAGCAAGCTAATAACTGTGTGTGTGTGTGTGTGTGTGTGTGTGTGGTACCTTGCTGTGGGGAAACGAGGACAGACAAATAGGGCACTCTCGCCAAAACACTACGGATGAAGTCACGGTCAAGTGACTCGCGCACCGCCTGTACCACGTCCTCCAGCGTGTAGGGGGCGCCAGGCTCACGCAGCAGAGACAGCTAAGTGACAGTGCTCCAAACTGGGCAGTTTGTACATGGTGAAGAGCCAGTGACACACACACACACACACACACACACACACACAAACCGGAAGTCAGCAGAGGGCAAACAATTCTAAACTATAATTAACATTATTGTTATCTACACCACATTGCTGTAGGATTCTGAATTCTGATTGGTCAGAGGCTGTTGATGAATTTTCTAGAACAGCAGCTCTGACAACAGTGCGTGTAGTTAATTATGTGGCTAATAATTCCTAAATGAATTGTGTTTAAATCGTAATTAGGTGCTCTCACACCTGCTTGTCTGGGTGGTTGATGTCGATGATGGGTTCGGGTTCGTCGCTGCACATGCGCGTGTGGAAATGCTCCAGCAGGGGACGCTGCAGCAGTACCAGAAAGAAAGAAAGAGTGACGGTGAAAGTAAGGAAGTAAGCAAGGAGTCATGACAACCAAGAAAGAAAGACCATCAGGAAGAAAGTATGAATGAAAGAAGAGCAGCCTGGGTTTATATTAATGCGCTTGTGCTAATAATAAGTTGTGGTTTCTATAGTAACGGCTCATTAAAGCTGTAACCGTAAGTTTTCCGGCGTAACAATAACTTCGCGTCACTGATTTCGAAGTTTACTAGAACAGCAGGTCACAGAGTGTTTTATGGCTTACATAAATCATAAAGTGCAGCTTTAACGTTTAGGACAGATTCCCCACCCATATTTTTGAAAGATTTCATGGTGAAAAAACGACTTGAATGCACGTGCGTATCCTGAAACTCACTCTAGCGAGGCGGTCCCTGAGCGCCTGCCTCGCCGCTTTCTCACTGTCGCCCCCTGCTGTGAGCCAGGCCTGCTTGGCTTCGGCTCGGGATAAAGAAAGGCACGCAGGTCTTCTGGGACTCGCCGTGAAGCACAGCTGTAGTTTGGAGAGGTTTGGGCTTGTGCTGGAACGACGCAGCCATGGCACAGATCTCGTCCAGCCTGTGAGGCAACTCCATCTTCACACAATCACACGGCGTCCCGCTGATGCCCCCGAAACACGCAGACTCGTGTACACCTCTTCGGGGCTCACGCCCTTCCCCTCCGCCTCCTGAGAGAAAAAAGGTTTGAACGTAGGGAAAAAAAAAAACCCTCCAACAACAACGCTTTGCTATTATAACGTTAACGTTACGTACTCGGATCAGTTTAAGCCCCTCCTCCCGCATTAATCTCTGCCTCCTCTGATCCTCCACCGGCGGACTTTTCGGCGTGATGTCCTTAATCGGGGAGGGTGGGAGGGGTTTAGAAGGCGACGGGGCGGGGTCTGATCTAGCCAGGCCGCACTTTTTGCAACGGGGTGACCCCACGTCGTTGAAGTAATTGCAGGACTGACAGAACCTCTGAGGAAAAAAAACGAAAAGCAACAACAAGAGGCTATAAATTCACACTTCATAGCACGTGTCTCTTCGAATTAAAAAGATAGTTTGCACGTTTGCACTCCTCCTTGTGAATGGATGGATGGACAGACACGATATTTTGCAGCAACATCAACACGAGCAGTCGGAAGTCCCAACAACAGCTTCAATTTCAGTCAGAATTACGTCATAGTGACGTGGAACGATGTTGTCTTGTTGCTGTTTTTTTAGACAGGAAGCTAAGGGCCAAGAAGGAAGGAGCCAAAAAGAAGCAAAGTTGCTTAGCAACAAGTGATATTGTGTAAAGCAAATTTTCTAGCAATCTCTCTAAAGAAAAAAAAAACAATGACAAGACAACTGTAAAATTGAAGGCGGGACTTTGGTTTCAGCCATCGGGATTTGATTGGCTGGTGAAAAGTGGGCGTTCCCAAACAAATACAGAGACGCTACTGGATTATAGAGGAGGTCAAATGGGGAAAAAAAAATCGGCGGCCATATTTAATCGCGTACAAAGCCCTGACGCTGGAGACTCCTGACGTAAACATCTCCGTACAGAAAATTTCACCATATCGACGTTTACACAATTTAATTATTATTTTTAAAAAATGATTAGTCATTAGCGGACGAGCTGTTACTTTAGCGTTTCGATATAAACCTGTTTGATTTTCCGCCGCAGCACTGTGAGAGCTGTTTACGGTTTCTGAAGAGTGCAGTTGAAAAGCACTGTACGGTGTTTTAGAGCTACGAGTCTCCATGTAAAGCCAGAGTGATGTGCCGAGACAAATGACGTACATCTTGTTGACTGACCTGTAATGGTAGACGGCTGTGGAGGATCGTCCTGTACAACCGGGGCGGTGGAGGCCAGACGAGGGCGCTCACAGGTATTACACAACACCTGCTGCAGAGTGTTCACCGTCGTGCAGTACGAACACTGCCACGTGGCCAGAGACCCGCTGCGATGGACAGTCATCGGTTTTGTATTCATTTGGAAAGTCATACCAGAAGATATCTCTGATGTTGCATTTTTGTTGAATCACACCGCCGGTCAAAAGTTTGTGGACACTCGACTGTCAATGTTAAAAACCTTTTGATCCGAAGGTGTGTGATTAAATGTTTGAAATCGGTGTCGTAGGCGGAAATGTAATCGTGCCGACGTGTTCGATTCTTTCATTAGGAAACTATTATTACAAAAAAAAAAAAAAACCCAGGGCTCAATCCAAGAGTAGACTTCCAGATCTATTAACGGTTTAAACAATTCGTGTAAACGGGACACACCTGGGCGACAACGAACACCTGCCAGTCACGCGTTCCGATATTTTTGATCACGTGAAAAAAATGGGTTTTAAGCAAAAACATGACGTGTGCGTTCGAAAGCTTTTAACACGTCAAGATATAGGTATGAGGAAACGAAAGCTGAAATTCTCGTTCATCTTCTGATTTCAAACCCAAATGTCTTTTATAGAATTGGCCTTTCTGTTCCGATACTTTTAGATGGGACTTGATGTATATTTTATATATATATAGTGCAAACTGTTTCTAATTTATGTGAAGATGAGATACATTGGATACTTTAACCCCTTTATTGCTGTTTGAATCTAAACAGTGATCAGCACACGAGTGCGAAACCCACCTGAGTGTTTTGGAGGTTCTGGAGATCGCCACCTGGACCCTGGTGTGTGCGGCGCGAGCCGGGTGTGAGTGGTAGAGTCGGTCGCATTCTACACACAGACGCTGGGAGCACGTAGTGCAGTGGGACGTCACGAGGAAGATCCCGCATATGCTACAGTTCTCGTCGCAGACGGCTGCAGGAGACATACGGAGAACGTTAGTGAGCTCACGCCTTGCCTTGCGCGTTATACCATTTGCATTCCGTCGTTCAGTTATCCGAAGCAACACCGGATCATAGAGCAGAGTGGTCTGAGGGGAGAGTTATACTGTACGTCGTGCTCAAGGATCCGGTCCCGGGACGCGAACTCGTACCCTTCTTTCGGGTCCCTAGTGATGACTCATCGCCCTAGAGCGGTGTGAGACAGGAGCTCACCTGTTGGCTTGGCGGGCGTGGTGGAGGAGACAGAGGGCTGAGACGGAGACAGCGTGGGCAGCGAGAGTCTCTCCCACGGCTTCTCGCTGGACGGAGATATCACTAACGCGTCCGAGCTCAATCCGTTATCGTCATCCTGTTGGACCGACACGTAATCACGTCAAGTCAGTCTTTACATTCAATTCTGTTCTCTCTCAAAGTTAATAAGACTAAATAATAATAATAATAATAATAATAATAATAATAAACCCACAAAATCTCCTTCTATCGGTCAAGCGCTGCCGCTGTAGTCTCCTTCCATAAATGTTAAATAATAAGACACTTTTCATACAGAAAACCTCAGCATATCAACGGACGTTCTTTTTCCAAATTAATTAGTGCTAGTATCCATCCATCCATCTTCAACCGCTTACTCCTTTTCAGGGTCACGGGGAACCTGGAGTCTATCCCAGGGAGCATCGGGTACAAGGCGGGGTTACACCCTGGACAGCATGCCAGTCCATCACAGGGCACAACCACATACACACTCACACACCCATTCATACACTACGGACACTTTAGACACTTTAGGGGGGAGTTTTTAGACACTTTGGGGAGGAAACCGGAGTACCCGGAGGAAACCTAAGGCTAAGTATTAAAAATAAAAAATACTGAATATGTTCGTTAGTTTCCGAATACTTCTGTTTTCTGGACTGTGAACGAAAAGTGAAAGTTGGCCTGTGTTTCCACTTCCATATTTCCGTGAACCAGGTCTCCTGCGTTTTGATTACCTGATAGTGGATACACTAACCAATCACAGCGTAGAAGGAAGTGATTAGACAATTACGGATGTTCAAGAGTCGATTCGCGAGTCGATTCAACGAGTCATTTCTACACAGTCGAACACAAACAAATCACATGCGGGGGAACTAGTAAATGTGTGTGAATGACGAGGTCTGGGCACAAATATTAACAATATGTTCTCGCGTAATTTAGAGAGGTAACGATTAGACGTTCATTTGATTGTAAGCCAGTTTACATGTTCTTACACAAGGTTTCCCACAGTAAAGCACTGCTCTGGGGCGTGGTTTGTTTTATAAAGACATTTATCCATCTATCGTGACGACGGAATCCACCTACTTTCTTTTCTGTGCGCAAAAAACAAACAACAAAACACGCGTGTGGAATCGACTCTAAAGCTATTGAGCCGACTCGTCATTGCAACCCAAAGCATTTAACCAGTGGATCGACTCTTAAGAATCTAACCATATTCAAAGGAGCGAGCGGCTCAAAAGAAGAGGGGGAGAGACGGCGGGGAAACGAAAACACCCTCCACCCATCAAAAAAAAAAAAAAAAAAAAAAAACACAACTGCCCCTCACAGGGGGAGAAAGGAAAAAAAAAAAAAAAAAAAAAAAAAAAAAAAAATATATATATATAATATAAATATATCATTTATTTGTATCCTTGCTGATGTTACTGTCCATTATAATGCTTTATTTATTTTAGACTGAAATGGATCTCTGACTACAAAGTTTACACCGCCACTCACTTCACCTCTAATATCATCATTTAATTGACAGTATTTAAGTCTGTATCTAACTCTTTTTGCCTCAGCTGGCGTCGCACTGGCGCCACTGTGTGTCTCGCTCACAGTTTCCACATCCATTGCGACCTCTTCGTCCGTACTGACATCAATTTCCATGGGAATATCCATATTTTGTTGTCTAAGTCGTTGAACAGATGCTTGGATGAATCTCGCTCAAATCGAATGTGACCCCCTTTATGCATTCGTGAATGTTTTTTTTTTTTTTTTTGGTTCATGCATTGTAGGGTTAAATATCAACAATCTCAAAAAAAGGTGTGCGTTATACCTGACACCTAGATGAACACTTTCCAGTTGGATTGTAAGTCATTCCCTTCTAATGCTATGGAGCTTTAAATAAGGGTATATTTTGTGTATGAGCCTATTCAGTAATAAAATACTTGACAATATACAGGTATATGTGACTGTGGATTTGGGTTCACCACCAGGAACACATTTAAAGGGTTCTTTAGATTGACATTTATTCAGTATTCGATCCGATAAGTGAATCGACTACGGTGTAGCTAACGGATTTTACACCAGACAATACAGCAGTGGGCTGATTTATTTATTTATTTTTAATCAAAGAAAAAGAAAACAAATAAATATACTCTTTTATCTTGCCCACTGACATCGTTGAAACAAATCAAAATGAAATAACTCTCTCAAAACGAGGAGCTCCTGCACCTTCCATTTCCAGGAGTTGAAACTCCCAACATTGTAAATGAACACTGAATAAAACAACAGTAATTAAACACACCACATAAAAAAACACAATTTAAATGGAAGTTTAGAACATCCTGAACTAGCAAAGGTAGGTAGGTAGGTAAGTAAGTGAGTGAGTGAGTGAGTGAATGAATGAATGAATGAATGGCGTCTATATAAACACATTGTATCATCCCACTGCAGACATTACACGCGATATAACTTTCTTAATATGATACTGTGTGGCCATAAACTAAGAAAACAGATATCCAGAACTGGTATTTCACTAAAATATTGTCTTGAACGAAACGATTAGACTTACCACTGGATGCAGTGAGATCTACCGCTTACTCCAAACCCAAGAGCGACCTTCTCACAGAACACTGCGTAGAGAGAGTGTGTGCGCGTCTGGTCTTCACTACTACCCAACATCGCTCCTTACTGACACCTCCAGGAGAACTTGGGCCATAACAGCTATCTAGTGCTAGTATCCATCCATCCATCTTCTACCGCTTACTCCTTATCAGGGTCACGGGGAACCTGGAGCCTATCCCAGGGAGCATCGGGTACAAGGCGGGCACAATGTACACCCTGGACAGGGTGCCAGTCCATCACAGGGCACAATTGACACGCCGATCAGCCTACCATGCATGTCTTTGGACTGGAAACCCTGTTAGTTAGGAATTTAACAGTTATGTTTTAACCCTGTTAAACTCACAGTTTCCACATCCATTGCGACCTCTTCGTCCGTACTGACATCAATTTCCATGGGAATATCCATATTTTCTTGTCTAAGTCGTTGAACAGATGCTTGGATGAATCTCGCTCAAATCGAATGTTCGAGATTGTTTGGGTTTAAACTGGGTTTAAATAAAGCATTATGATGGACAGTAACATCAGCAAGGATACAAATAAAAGCAACCAGGTCACTGACCAGATGTGCAAGAGTACAAGGGTATAATCCAGATTTTTTTTTTTTACAGAATTCTCCTGTCCGGGAAGAATTTAGTCAGTATGATGTTTCGTTTTCCTTTAGTCACTTTTAGAAACCGGTTGATCTGTTCTTCGGTGTAAAGTTGCTCAGGTTCTTGTGGACGGTTAAAAACACACGGTCGTTCTGTGGTGGCCTCCTCCTCCTCCATATCTGCGAGAGACTCATCTCCTGAAGATCCATCACTATACTCTGAGCTCGAGTCTTCGGACATCTCGTCATTATGCTTCGACGGGTACTCCACCTTTTCCATCTGCTTCCCTATTCTTTCCATTTTAGTATTTTTATTAACAATGTTCACGTCTTGTTGGTACTTCTGCTGCGGTTGTGTGGGGTTACTTTCTCCACCGGTGACTGCTTTGCCAGGCTTGAGACAAGATCGCTGTGTGGTGTCATTATCGTTGCTGGTATGAGGACGGGTGTCATTATCGTTGCTGGTATGAGGACGGGTGTCATTATCGTTGCTGGTGCGGGGACGGGTGTCATTATCGTTGCTGGTATGAGGACGGGTGTCATTATCGTTGCTGGTGCGAGGACGGGTGTCATTATCGTTGCTGGTGCGGGGACGGGTGTATTGCTCGTTGCGCGGGGCGCGACGGTGTCATTATCGTTGCTGGTGCGGGGACGGGTGTCATTATCGTTGCTGGTATGAGGACGGGTGTCATTATCGTTGCTGGTGCGGGGACGGGTGTCATTATCGTTGCTGGTATGAGGACGGGTGTCATTATCGTTGCTGGTATGAGGACGGGTGTCATTATCGTTGCTGGTGCGGGACGGGTGTCATTATCGTTGCTGGTATGAGGACGGGTGTCATTATCGTTGCTGGTATGAGGACGGGTGTCATTATCGTTGCTGGTGCGGGGACGGGTGTCGATGATCGTTGTGGTATGAGGGGCCGGGTGTCATTATTCGTTGCTGGTGCGGGACGGGTGTCATTATCGTTGCTGGTATGGGAGGACGGGTGTCATTATCGTTGCTGGTATGAGGACGGGTGTCATTATCGTTGCTGGTGCGGGGACGGGTGTCATTATCGTTGCTGGTATGAGGACGGGTGTCATTATCGTTGCTGGTATGAGGACGGGTGTTGCTGCTGCGCCCCGGCCGCGTCTAAATAATTTCTGTAATAAAACATACATAGGCTACACGAAGTAAAGAACATTATTAGCATTTCATTTAAAATGTCATGGCGTCTAAACTTAAAGCAGCGGTCATCAGTGCAGAATTTATTTCTGATGTGAAACGGCTAAATGTTTTAAAAGGTTACTTAAAGTGGACAAGTTTAAATACTTTCCTCACCAAAAAGCTGGAAAGGTGATGTTTGTCTGTATAAACATTCATCTATCTCTATCTATAAAGCTATTAAACAAACAAATAAATAGATTTACAGCCATTATTAACTATTTCATCATAATATTTAATCCTTTTAATGTAGAATTCATTCCATTTGGGAAATTCACCCTGGGAGGTGGGTTTTTCCCGGTTAAATAAACGGTTCTTTACGCCGGACGTGTGCATTTTGGACCTGCGCAGGATTTAAAGCTGTTTTGAAAGCATTTCACAGAGACTGATCCTGAACTGCAAGTTTCTGTCAGGTTCACTGCATCCTGTATGTATGTTTACAGAATTAGAATTGGAACCTTGTAATCCTGAGCTGCTGTTATTCCGAAATCCAGAATCGGAACATTCTCGAGTATAAAAGCTGATCTGCATCGACACAATCCACATTCAGATGAAAGCTGTACATTCAGTAGCTCTGACCTGCACAGAAACACTGACCGAACATGAGTAAACAGGAAGAAGAGAAGGAAATGGACAGGAAGGTGTTTTAGATGTCCTCGAACATCCTCAATGAGCTGCGGTTAGAGAAGCAGCTCTGTGATGTAGTCATCATGGTGGACGGCGCCGAGTTCCACGTTCACAAGATCATCCTGTGCAGCTGCAGCCCGTACTTCATGGCTCTCTTCACCCACGGCTGGTACCCTCCTGATAAGCTCAGGTACAGCATCCCTAACATTTCTGCCGAGACAATGGAGCTGATCGTGCAGTACGTGTATATAAGACGTGTTAACATCACGGGGGAAGGCGCGCTATCGCTGCTATGGCGTCATCTGTTGGTGAGCAGCCTGGTGAATGAATGCTGCACGTTCCTGAAGGCTCAGCTCGGTCCAGAGAACTGCGTTAACATCTGGCATTTTGCTCACTCCTACTTCTGCGAGAAGTTGAAGCAGCAGGCCTTCCTGTTTATCTTGCACAACTTTGAGGAGATGGTGCGCCGCTCTGAGGAGTTCCTGGACCTGACGGTCGAGCAGCTGAGCGAGATCATCGAGAAGGACGAACTGAGCGTGAAACAGGAGAGTGTGGTGTTCGAGGCCATCTTACAGTGGATCAAACGTGCGCCATGGAAACGGAAAGCGCATATAGGAGTGTTACTGCCCAAGGTGCGTCTGGGGCTACTGACGCACGATTACCTTATGAACAATGTGAGCAACAACGTTTTAGTGATGGACGACAGGACATGTAAGCCGATTGTCACCAGCGTTCTGATGGGCATCAATGACCTCAACCCGAGCCTTTCTCTCAGCTCTGATCTCACGAGACGCCGCCTGCCCAGCGCCGTTCTGCTGGCCATCGGTGGCTTTAGCCAAAGGGTTGTCACCAATGCCATAGAAGCGTACGATACGCGAGCGGCACGCTGGGTCAACGTCACGTGCAACGACGAGATTCCACAAGCCTCTCACGGGACGGTGTATCTGAACGGCTTCATGTACTGCATCGGAGGATTCGACAGTGAGGATTTCCTCAACAGTGTGAGAAGGTTTGACCCAATCACCAGAACCTGGGCTCAGGTGAGCCCCATGCACTCTCGCCGACATAACCTGAGCGTGTGTGTGCTGGACGGTCGTATCTATGCGATAGGAGGATCTTATAGCATCGAAAGTCTGAATACAGTCGAGCGATACGAACCTGAGAACGATAAGTGGAGCATGATCGCGCCGATGCACGAACGAAGGAGCGGAACAGGTGCTACAGCACTGAACGGCAAAGTGTACGTATGTGGAGGATTTGACAGGAGCGAGCATTTGTTCACGGGGGAGTATTACAGTCCTCAGACGGGAGTGTGGACCCTCATCACCCCCATGATGACCAGAAGGCGTGGACTGGGCGTGGTCGCGTACGGAGGACAGGTTTACGCTGTCGGGGGATTTGATGGAAATAATGATCTAAGCGACATGGAGGTGTATAATCCTCAGACCAACGTGTGGAGAAAAGGTCCAGCCATGAAAATCCAGCGGAGAAACTTCGGCATTGCGGTGCTGGACAATCTCCTGTTTGTTGCTGGAGGAATTACCGGCACTACCACCACGAGCGAAGTGGAGTGTTATGATGAGCAGACTTCTGAATGGCATGAAGTTAATAACATGGGGATTTCCCGCCACTCTCTGAGCTGCTGTGTGCTGTCTGGTTTACCCAACATGGCCGAGTACGCCGCACCATACTTTATTTGGAACGAATACATTTTAATGTAAACAATAATATTTCGGAACATGTTGCTGCAGTACATGAACCTCTCTTCATTCTCTCTCTATTCCCTCTCTTCATTCTCTCTCTATTCCCTCTCTTCATTCTCTCTCTATTCCCTCTCTTCATTCTCTATCTATTCCCTCTCTTCATTCTCTCTCTATTCCCTCTCTTCATTCTCTCTCTATTCCCTCTCTTCATTCTCTCTCTATTCTCTCTCTTCATTCTCTCTATTCCCTCTCTGTATTCCCTCTCTTCATTCTCTCTCTATTCCCTCTCTTCATTCTCTCTCTATTCCCTCTCTTCATTCTCTATCTATTCCCTCTCTTCATTCTCTCTCTATTCCCTCTCTTCATTCTCTCTCTATTCTCTCTCTTCATTCTCTCTATTCCCTCTCTGTATTCCCTCTCTTCATTCTCTCTCTATTCCCTCTCTTCATTCTCTCTCTATTCCCTCTCTTCATTTCTCTCTATTCCCTCTCTTCATTCTCTCTCTATTCCCTCTCTTCATTCTCTCTCTATTCCCTCTCTTCATTCTCTCTCTATTCCCTCTCTTCATTCTCTCTCTATTCTCTCTCTTCATTCTCTCTATTCCCTCTCTGTATTCCCTCTCTTCATTCTCTCTCTATTCCCTCTCTTCATTCTCTCTCTATTCTCTCTCTTCATTCTCTCTATTCCCTCTCTGTATTCCCTCTCTTCATTCTCTCTCTATTCCCTCTCTTCATTCTCTCTCTATTCTCTCTCTTCATTCTCTCTATTCCCTCTCTGTATTCCCTCTCTTCATTCTCTCTCTATTCCCTCTCTTCATTCTCTATCTATTCCCTCTCTTCATTCTCTCTCTATTCCCTCTCTTCATTCTCTCTGTATTCTCTCTCTTCATTCTCTCTATTCCCTTTCTGTATTCCCTCTCTTCATTCTCTCTCTATTCTCTCTCTATCCCTCTCTTCATTCTCTCTCTATTCCCTCTCTTCATTCTCTATCTATTCGCTCTCTATTCTCTTTCTATTCCCTTCCTTCATTCTCTCTCTATTCCCTCTCTCTATTCTCTATCTATTCCCTCTCTTCATTCTCTCTATTCCTCTCTTCATTCTCTCTCTATTCCCTCTCTGTATTCTCTCTCTTCATTCTCTCTCTATTCTTTCTCTCTATTCTCTCTATTCCCTCTCTTCATTCTCTCTCTATTCCCTCTCTCTATTCTCTCTCTATTCCCTCTCTTCATTCTCTCTCTATTCTCTCTCTATTCCCTCTCTCTATTCTCTCTCTTCATTCTCTCTCTATTCCCTCTCTCTATTCTCTCTCTATTCCCTCTCTTCATTCTCTCTCTATTCCCTCTCTCTATTCCCTCTCTTCATTCTCTCTTCATTCTCTCTCTATTCCCTCTCTCTATTCTCTCTCTATTCCCTCTCTTCATTCTCTCTCTATTCCCTCTCTATTCCCTCCCTTCATTCTCTCTCTATTCTCTTGCTATTCCCTCTCTGTATTCTCTCTCTTCATTCTCTCTCTATTCCCTCTCTGTATTCTCTCTCTTCATTCTCTCTCTATTCCCTCTCTGTATTCTCTCTCTTCATTCTCTCTCTATTCCCTCTCTGTATTCTCTCTTCATTCTCTCTTCATTCTCTCTCTATTCCCTCTCTTCATTCTCTCTCTATTCCCTCTCTTCATTCTCTCTCTATTCCCTCTGTACACTCTCTCTAGAGACTCAGATGGAGTGGAACACACAGCGGCGGAAGTGCGACGCCTACTGGAGTAGAAAGGTACTGCCCAGGAGCTCAGATAGCTCGAATATATGTGTATGTAATAATTTGCCCCAATATTAATGAAATTTACAGCATTTAACAAATGCCCTCATCCATAGTAACTTTCAGATATTATTATTATTATTTATTATTATTATTATTATTATTATTATCCTTGAGACCTCAGAATATAATTGATTGGTAAAATCTATAGTTTCATTGTCAAGCTATTGATATATATTAGATTTTAGCTATTCCATCAAACAGCACCAACCGCAACTTAGTTAACTTGAAGTAGTTTGTTAAACGTTAGCCAGTCAATCCTTTTTAAATGTCCAGCAGAACTTATTGTAGGTGTCAAAGCTAGAGGGACATCAGAAGAGCCACAGTTCTTGGTTTTCTTTCTATATATATATATATATATATATATATATATATATATATATATATATAAAAAAAATAAATAGTAGTAACATGTAAAATGCTACATTTGATTAATATAATTTGCATATTGATTTAACCATTGTTAGGAAAGTGTTTTAGAGCACTGAGACAATGACTAAGCCATGGACAGATTGCCATAATGTATGTATTTCTTCAGGTAATTATCAAGTCATTCATAAGGTTAATTACAGGATTTAAATCAGAAAATGAGGGTTAGGGTTATTTAAGCCTTTTTGTTTTTTTGTTACTTGGATGGTGAAAGATGAAATGATCCAGAAAGTTCCAATTGTAAAAATCGCGTTTAATATAGAGTTAAAAAATTTTAAAACTAACGAACATATTCAGTATTTTTTATTTTTAATACTTAGCCCGTTCGCCTCACACCTCCAGGGTCCGGGGTTCGATTCCCGCCGGGTCCCTGTGTGTGCAGAGTCTGCATGTTCTCCCCGTGCTGCGGGGGTTTCCTCCGGGTACTCCGGTTTCCTCCCCCAAAGTGTCTAAAAACTCCCCCCTAAAGTCTAAAGTGTCCGTAGTGTATGAATGGGTGTGTGAGTGTGTGTGTGATTGTGCCCTGTGATGGACTGGTACCCTGTCCAGGGTGTAACCCCGCCTTGTGCCCGATGCTCCCTGGGATAGACTCCAGGTTCCCCGTGACCCTGAAAAGGAGTAAGCGGTTGAAGATGGATGGATGGATACTAGCACTAATTAATTTGGAAAAAGAACGTCCGTTGATGTGCTGAGGTTTTCTGTATGAAAAGTGTCCTATTATTTAACATTTATGGAAGGAGACTACAGCGGCAGCGCTTGACCGATAGAAGGAGATTTTGTGGGTTTTTTATTATTATTATTATTATTATTATTATTATTATTATTATTATTATTTAGTCTTATTAACTTTGAGAGAGAACGGAATTGAATGTAAAGACTGACTTGACGTGATTACGTGTCGGTCCAACAGGATGACGATAACGGATTGAGCTCGGACGCGTTAGTGATATCTCCGTCCAGCGAGAAGCCGTGGGAGAGACTCTCGCTGCCCACGCTGTCTCCGTCTCAGCCCTCTGTCTCCTCCACCACGCCCGCCAAGCCAACAGGTGAGCTCCTGTCTCACACCGCTCTAGGGCGATGAGTCATCACTAGGGACCCGAAAGAAGGGTACGGGTTCGCGTCCCGGGACCGGATCCTTGAGCACGACGTACAGTATAACTCTATA
>CM022770.1:22318212-22355712 GCA_012411365.1 Ameiurus melas | reverse complement strand
TAGGAAACACTACCGCGAGTACCTCGTGAGCCTCATCAACGGCCACTCCATTGACCCCGCCCCTCTCTTCGAAGCGAACGAGCTGCTCCTGGCCTGCAGGAGATACCAAGTGGAGATCATGCAGGGGGAGGCCGAGGACGACAGGACGTACTACGCTCGACTTCTGAAGGTGAGTCCACGTAATAACGTGATGGAAGAGCGTCGAATGCGTTCCTGCATTTTGTTCATTAACGCGTTTTGTTTTCTCCTGCGTGCAGAAACTGATGGACGACGTTCCTCTGGGCGATAAAGTCCCGCGCAAGAAGTGAAGAAGGATCCGTGTGTTCTCGTTCGCATGCGTACGGCCCACCACGGCGAGGACGTCGAAGCGTAGCGTTTTAGTTTTTTAATTTTAAAAACGGTTTTAGCCGAACGAAGATCGCCGATTTTCAGTTTTATTGTGATGCGTTAAATCTCAGACAATCTCTCGCCTGTGCACTTTGGGTTCAGTAATCATTCTGAATAAAGCTCTCTGATTTGTCGTTGATTAATAAATGCTTTCTATGCCGAAGTGATTCTTCCACACTATTAAATCTATGGCGAACGTCACCGTGCTCAGTCTACTTTCTGTCCTCATGAGGCTTCTTAAACTTTTTTTTTTTCCTCCCCTTATCTTAAATGAAATCTCTGTACAGACGGTATGACCTCACATTCTCTCTCCTTTTTTTGAGTGCCAGCGCATATCGATAACCATCTGATTCTTCTAAGCTTTAAAAAAGGATTTTTTTCCCCAATACACATTCCTACGCAGCCCCCCTAGTGCCAGGTAAAAAACAAAAAAAACAGCCGTGTGCAATCTGTTCCCTCAGTTTAGCAATCTGTAGTAATCTGGTCTCAGTTTAGCAATCTGTTCCCTCAGTTTAGCAATCTGTTCCCTCAGTTTATCAATCTGTTCTCAGTTTAGTAATCTGTTCCCTCAGTTTAGCACATGCACCGTGCTAAACTTGGGTTTATATTGGAAATTCGCTGTACGTCGCAAATGTTTTTTTTACAACTAAGTCTGTTTTATATGTAAACATTTGCAATCATTTTAAGAAATCTTTTCCAAATCCCGTTTTCCGTTCGTTACAGGATCAAATTCATCCTTTCTTCCCCTCCGAGGTCCCGTCCACGGTGTCAGATAATATCTTAAATAAGTGCAAATGTATCTAATGTTAAGTTTTTACGAAATTATTATAAATCAGATCTGATACTGTTCGATCTGTTTTCGAACTCTGTCGATGCCACGCCCATCCGCGACCGGGAGCCAAGAGAGCGATGTTGGCTGTGCTGCCTGGGTGGGAGGGGCTTACTTTCGATTCACTGTCAATCACAGCGATACTAGCCAATCACGAGCGTCTGTGAGGTCGTGAGTATGTGGAAGAGGGTTGATGTCGCTTTCCTCCGAGTGTGTTACGCCGTGCTGTGAAGACAATCAGGGAAAAATAATAATAATAATAATAATAATAATCAGCCTGTTTTTAGATGCTTGTCCTCAAAGCTTTACCTTAAGATTTATTATTTTATTTCTAGAAATAAATGCATAATGTTTCAAGCTTGAAATTAATAACACGATGTCTGGAAATAGGTTTAATAATCAGATATTTGGTTTATTGTATTTTTATAATAAGATAAAAAAAAAATTGACTATATTCAAGATTTTATTTTTTTTCCTCACTTAAGATTTATTTCTTTCTTTTTGCCGTGCGGTGCTTTTTTATGTCAGGTTTATCAGCTTGTGTATGTATCCCTTTTTAATGAAAGATTCTTTTTATTTGTGGTTCCGTTCGTCGTTTGCACGTAGAGAACCTTCATTTTCCGGTCACATGATTAGCAGAACATCCGAACAGATGGACACAAAACAATGCACACTCTCATCCATCATCACTGAATGAAAGACTTCACGCCAAGCTGCTGTGCCACGTTTCAAAGGGGTTGGAGTAGTTTTTTTGTTTTCACGTGACTCCGACACACACCACAAACAAGCCCCGTCCCGTATGAAGTCGCGTTCTTCTCGGGCAGCTCTTTATTTTATTTATTTGGACTTAATAAAATGTAAACTCTGCTCGCTGAAATGACACGGTTGTGTTAACAGGAGTAAGAAACACATTCTAAATCAAACCTGGCATGGCGAATGGCTTTCAGAGCGTTACAAAGGTTACTTTAAAAAAGAAAGAAAGAAATAAAAACAAGCCACAGTAAGACGTTCTGATGGATTTTCATTTCATTTTTCAACTGCTGGGTTTCTTTTGTTGTTGTTCCTTTTTCCACTCACAGGCCGAAGATTAACACGAGGCTTGGGCTCCGTTTCAATTCAATCCGCAGCAAGTGTTTGTCATCAGCGTTTGAGAACCCATGTTCTAAAGAATTTTCATTTTAAGGAAGAACACAAAGCTGTCAATGAACCTGAGGGTGCCATTAATTTTAACACGTGGCCGCTATTCTATGCGTGTCGCTTAGCATCTTCATCTTTGGATTAACCGTTCACTGGAACGAAGTACGCTCAGTGGTTCGGTCAAATTCAGACACGTTCCCTGGATACTGTGCTGTGAAAAAGTATTTGCCCCCATCGCGTGTTTGTGATGCTAAAGGTACGGCTTCAGATCCTCCTACAGAATGTAATATAAGACGAGGAGATCACACAGAGGAAACGCACGACAGTCATCATTTCATTTATTGAAGGAAAAAAGGTTATGCAACATCTATATTTACCAATATGAAAAAAAAAGTAATTGCCCCCTCGGCCCCTAAATTAATAACTGGTTGTTGCCACCTTTAACTGGAGATCAATCTTTCACGTTGCTTCAGAGGATTTTCGGGCGACTCTCATTTGCAGAATTGTATTCATTCAGCCGTATTAGAATGGAAAAGCATCCTCACGCCATCACACTACCACCACCATGTTTCACTTATGGTAAGTTGTTCTTAGTGTGAAAGGTATGTGAGATTTAAATAACGCCAAAAGGAGGAGGATCCACGTCTTCCTCGAGCCTTTATGTTCCTCTTGATGAAACAAAGTAAAACTGTTGGGTCTTTGATTCCGGTGTGTTCGTGAAGTTTAGTCTTGTTTAGTTTTTTCTTTCCCTCGACCGAGCTGTCAGTACATGTGCATATTCATCCAGATGTCAGTCGATATGGAGAGGGCCGGGGGTCACGGCCTCAGTGGCTCTTGAGAGAGCTTTTTAACATGCGCCTCGTCTCTGCTTTAACCTTCATTAACTTGCGAGACGAGGCGAAAGAATCGTCCGAACGCCGATCGAGGGACCGGGCCCGAATAAATTGGCACCAGCCAAAAAAAAAACAGATTTAATTTCCTAGCAACACCAAAAAGCACTTTATTATTTCAATATCCATCCATATTGATTAGCATGATTAAATCTAGCAGTATTGATAAGTAGTTTTTCCCATTCTCGGTAGAACTATGGTTCTAGAAAGACTTTAACAAGCGTGTACATGATGTAGATCCAGGAGCTCACTGACACTATCGCTTTTTTCGTATTATTTCGTCATCATAGTTGCTGCAGAAAGCCGGGGTAGGAACGTGACAACGTAGGAGATGTCACCGTGAGCAACCAGAGCAGAAATTCTTGAAATTGCACTGAAATTTTTGAACATTCCCAGAGTCTAGAATATTTCGATTCTAGGTACAAGGTTACGTTGTATTGGTTTGGAAAATTTTCACTCCCCTTGAATTGAAACGGACTTGATTATACGTCATAAATCTACACAAATTATCCCATAACATGGCTTCGTGGTTACTACGTTCACCTCGCACCGGCGGTCGGGGGATCTGATTCACACCTCTACCCTGTATCTGTGTGGAGTTTGCATGTTCTCCCGTGCCCGGGGGTTTCCTCCAGTACTCCGGTTTCTTCCTCCAGTCCAAAGACATGCATGGTTGGCTGATTAGTATTTCCCATGTATGAATATGTGTGTGATTGTGCCCTGCGATAGAGTGGCACCCCATCTAGGATGTGTACCCCATGCTCCCTGGGATAGGCTCCAGGTTCCCCATGACCCTGAGGGATAAGTGGTATAGAAGATGGATGGATGATAGTAATATAAAAGTAATAATTGCATAAACATTCCCTCCTTCCCCTTTGGTGTGAAACCTACAAATGACTTGATTAGAATCAACCTGTGTGCGATTAAAGTGTCACGTGATCTCACTATTCAGTGGATCCACTTGTTTCTGGAAGAGAGTTTTTAAGAGAACACACACGGCATCATGAAGACCAAAGGACCTATCAAAACAGGTCGACGTTCGGGGAAACTGACGTTCTCTGGATTTCTCCCGAACGTCTAAGTAGGCGAATTGGGACGCGCACGAAGACTAGAAGTCGAGTGCAAACCAAAGCAGGAAGTGACGCACCGTGAACGTATCGGTAATGTATTATGTCCCCTCCTTCCCTTAAGTCATCAGAGCACCAGACACGTTCTAAGTTCTCACAGGGATAACGAAAATACCCAAGGACACTAGGCAACAAATTCGCACCGGAATCGCCCATACACTTCGGAAATATTTCATACACTTCGGAATTTTCCCTTCGATATGAGTTATGTATTAAATCTTACGGTGCAGATCTAAATTTAGTCTGGAAAGGTTCTTATTTCAACCACGTCGCTCTGTCCATCCTTTCTTCTTTTTTGAAGCTTCGTTTTGAAACACAACAGACGCTGATGAAATGATATGCTTAACGTGTCACCTCTGGTGTGTGTGTGCTGGCCATCAGCCTCGGTGCCCAGGGCTCCTGCTTCAGTGTGACAGAAGTCTTTATCCACACACACACACACACACACACACACACACACACGCTCGTACAGACCCAAAGGGCTCAGCTATGAGAGGAGGTTTCCATGCCAACGGCTGTTAGTCTAGCAGAACCAAGTGACAGATTGACAGAAACAGGAATCATAACCAAATCCATTACATCGACCTCCACGGAATGCACCGAGAGACGTTGATCTTTTTCTGGGGTTTTTTTTTTTTTTGCCTACCACCAATGAAAGCTGCGTAACTTCTTTAACAAACTTCTCAGGCAGCTCTGACTGCATCCCGCATTACGATTCCTCCCGGATCAGACGTGTTCCTACGTTTGGTTTCCAGCCTGAAGTTGTTTCACCCAGTTAGGGAAAGTTTGGTGCACGCAAGCGGGCGTGACGGGGATTGATTCGGATCCTGATGAGCCAGAGTCTCGGCTTCACGGTGACTGCAGTCAGTCGAACTCGCCCGTGCAAGAGGTCCGGACGAGCCTCGGCGTGAGAATGACTTCCGGTTTGTTTCGGTCACGCCGGCAGCCTGTCTCTCTCGAAGCTCTCGCTCGGAGCGTGAGAAATGCAGATTTGTTGCCGGGCAACCGCCGCATGCCGGCACCGGCGACGCTTCACATCCTGGCTGGAAGTGCTGTAGAGCAATGCTTTATGCAGCACTTACAAGATGAAGTTATGTAAGGAATTAAATTCAACACGCATCGCTGATTCTTTTTCTATTATACCACGGCAATTAACATTTTCATTTATTCAACCGTGTTGTACTTTTTATCCGTCTATAGCTACATTTAAGGATGTGTAGAGGATTCACCAGCCTCTCTTTTTTCTCTCTCTCTCTTAAAAAGACAAAAATTGCAATTCCTGAAGACTTAGACTTTTCGAGCGTTGGTCAGAAGGTGTTGAATAATTATATCAGTGCCCTCGTTACTGCGATGTCCAGGGTGTAACCCCGCCGTGTGCCCCATGCTCCTTGTGATAGGCTCCAGGTTCCCCCGTGACCCTGAAAAGCAGTAAGCGTTTGAAGATGGATGGATGGATGGATGCCCTCGTTATTGTAATAATAATAATAAGAGGAAGAAGAATAGTGACGTTTTAGTGAAGTTGCTTATAGTGAGGTTTTCTGTTATTTGTTATTCGTGGAAGGAGTCTCCAGTGTCAGCCCTTTGTAGCAGTCTGGAAGTTTACATCATGGAAAAGAGGGGGAAATAAAAGAAAGATTATTGAAGGATCGACTGCTTGCGGCTGCTGTAACGTAAGAGAGGATAGGAGTAATTCGTCTCGCCAACGTTACATCAAACACAGACGTTAACTGTAAGAGAAATAAATGTAGGACGTGTGAAGATTCTTTAATGAATAGGAAAAAATTCCTGCACACGTCGACGTAACGAAACGCTTTGGGAAGCATCTTCAGGCCTCAGGGACGAGGACGAGGACGCGGGCCGCGGGTTCGGTTACAGAGTGATGGGCTGCTCTGTGTGATCGCCGCTGTCATAAACAATCAGTCTGTGGACGGTCGCTGCGAGAGCGCGCGGGCTCTGGGGATCCGGCTGCAGTCCTCTGAAGAGCACTCGAGTCAGATCGATGAGAGGAGACAGCCGAGATTATGTCGTGGCTGCGCGGGGAGGCCGGGCTCTGCTGAGCACCATCGGTGCTGTTTGATTATTATTATTATTTTTTTAAATAATACAAATAAAACCCCACTAAAGTCTCATCGGATACGAATCGGAACACTTGAAACCTCTGTAAGCGAGGGCCAGTCGTGCGTTTTCGGTAGGAAACAAACCCGGATAATAATTGTGTTTTCGGCGGACGTTAATTAGCTGGGGAATTAAAGCAGGGCGGGATTTTGCGCATCTCTGTAATCATTGCCCATTACGTTTCCAATAAAAGGGCATCATCTTAATCATCTCGGAAGTTCGTCGAACACATTTCGGAATAATTGGCGTTGTGCGGAGGCGTCCGTGCTCGTCGGAATCTAATTCCAATCTCGACGAGCGCAGAAAGCCTGAAACCTGTCATCATCCAGCTCGGATACGGAAGCCCGCGTGTGGGACACGGTGTGAGAACATAGGACTGAATGCTGAGGTCGTGGCGATGGCTGTGAGAGAGAGAGAGAGAGAGAGTGTGTGTGTGAGAGTGTACGAGTGGCAGTGGGGTCTGTAAAGCTCAACCCACGACTCATGACACGCTGCCAGGTCCTTACACGCTAGATGATGACAGATGGTGTCATCTCCGAAGCTTGACCAGGTGGCTGCGGGTGAGATGACGGCTCGAGGCAGAGCGCTGTGCTGATTGTTTACTGTACATCAAGCCCCTTATTTTCTCTCGCACTAAAATGTTTCACATGCAGACTGTCCGTGGATGTCGAGTTCAATCAATCACAAGCCATCAGCACGTGTCATTTTCTTCATAGCCCCGTCTGAGATGCACTCGCTGGCCGCTCAGTTTTATTTTCTCAGCTGTGCTCCTAGATGGCTGTTTGAGGAACCATTAACGGAAAACCTAAATGACTTGCATACATCCATCCATTTTCTGTACCGCTTATCCTACGTACGCAGGGTGACGGGGAGCCGGGAGCCTGTCCCATGGAGGTCTGGGCACAAGGCGGAGGACGTCCCGGACAGGGTGCCAACACATTCATTCGCTACGGACAATTTGGAAATGCCAATCAGCCTACAACGCATGTCTTTGGACTGGAGGAGGAAACCCCTGAAGCACAAGGAGAACATGCGAACTCTGTGCACACAGGGATGTTGTGGAGTAGTGTGGTGTGTTGTGTTGTGTTGTGGTGCGGTGCGGTGTGTTGTGTTGTGTTGTGTTGTGGTGCGGTGTGTTGTGATGTGTTGTGTTGTGATGTCGTGCATTGGGTTGTGGTGTGATGTGCATTGTGTTGCGGTGTGTTGTGATGTGGTGTGTTGTGGTGCGGTGTGTTGTGTTGTGATGTGGTGTGTTGTGTTGTCGTGCATTGTGTTGTGGTGTGATGTGCGTTGGGTTGCGGTGTGTTGTGGTGTGTTGCGTTGTGTTGTGATGTGGTGTGTTGTGTTGTCGTGCATTGTGTTGTGGTGTGATGTGCGTTGTGTTGCGGTGTGTTGTGTTGTGATGTGGTGTGATGTTGTATGTTGTGGTGTGGTGTGTTGTGTTGTGGTGTGTTGAGGTGCGGTGTGTTGTGTTGTGTTGTGTTTTGATGTGATGTGTTGTGTTGTGGTGCGGTGTGGTGTGATGTGGTGTGTTGTGGTGCGGTGTGTTGTGATGTGTTGTGGTGCGGTGTGTTGTGTTGTGATGTGGTGTGTTGCGGTGCGGTGTGATGTGTTGTGGTGTGGTGTTGTGGTGCGGTGTGTTGTGTTGTGGTGTGGTGCGGTGTATTGTGTTGTGAGTGGTGTTGGTGTGTGTGTGTTTTTGTTGTGTTGTGGTGTGGTGTGTGTGTTGTTTGTGGTGCGTGTTTTTGTTGTGTGTGGTGTGTTGTGTTGTGTGTGTTTTGTGTTTTGTTGTGTTTTGGTTGTTTTTTTTGTGTGTGTGTTTGTGTGTGTTTGTGTGTGTATGTGTTGGTGTGTTGTGTTGGTTGTTGTGGTGTGTTGTGGGCGTGTATTGTGTTGTGATGTGTTGTGTTGTTGTGTGTGTTGTTTTGTGGTGCGGTGTATTGTGTTGTGTGTTGTGGTGTGTTGTGTTGTGGTGTGTGTGGTGTTGTTTTGTGTTTTGTTTTTTTGTTTGTGTTTTTGTTTTTGTGTTTGTTGTTTTTTGTTGTGTTGGTGTGTGTTGTTTTGTTTTTGTTGTGTGCGTGTCACACATAATGAAATCAATAGCTACAAGATGTTTTGACTAGGAGGAAACCCTGAAGCACAAGGAGAAATCAATCTGTGCCAATGTTGTGAGTAGGGGGGGTTGTGGGTGTTGTGTTGTGTTGTGTTGTGGTGGGTGTTGTTGTTTGTTGTTGTTGTGTTGTGATGTGATTGTATTTGCGGTGTTGTGATTGGTGTGTTGTGGTGCGGTTTTTTGATTGTGTTTATGTGTTTGTATGTGTTTGGTGTGTTTTGTTGTATTGTTGTTGTGTTGTCGTATTGTGTTGTGGTGTGATGTGCGTTGTGTTGTGGTGGTTGTTTGTGATTGGTGTGATGTTGTATGTTGTGTGTGTGTGTTGTGTTGTGGTGTGTTGAGGTGCGGTGTGTTGTGTTGTGTTGTGTTTTGATGTGATGTGTTGTGTTGTGGTGCGGTGTGTGTATGGTGTGTTGTGGTGCGGTGTGTTGTGATGTGTTGTGGTGCGGTGTGTTGTGTTGTGTTGTGGTGTGTTGTGGTGTGGTGTGTTGTGTTGTGGTGTTGTGTTGTGGTGTGTTGTGTTGTGGTGTGGTGTGGTGTATTGTGTTGTGTTGTGGTGTGTTGGGTCGGTGTTGTTTGTGGTGTTGTGTTGTGGTGCGTGTGTTGTGTTGTGGTGTGGTGCGTGTATTGTGTTGTGATGTGGTTTTGTGTTGTGGTCGGTGTATTGTGTTGTGTGTGGTGTGGTGTGTTTGGTTGTGTATTGTGTTTGATGTGTTGTGTTGTGATGTGGTGTGTTGTGTGTTGTATCGTGTTGTGGTGCGTGTATTGTGTTTTTGTTGTGTTGTGGTGCGTGTATTTTTGTTTTTGATGTTTGTGTCGTGTTGTGTTGTGATGTTTTGTGTTGTGTTGTGTATTTTTGTTTTGTATGTGTTGTGTGCGTGTATTGTGTTGTGATGTGTTGTGGTGTGTTGTGTTGTGATGTTGTGTGTTGTATTTTTGTGATGTGTGTGTTGTGTTGTGGTTGCGGTGTATTTTTGTGTTGTGGTGTGGTGTGTTGTGATGTGTTGTTTTTTGTGGTGCGGTGTATGTGTTGTGATGTGGTGTGGTTGTGTTGTGATGTTTGTGGTGCGGTGTATCGTGTTGTGATGTTGTTGTGTTGTGATGTTGTGGTGCGTTGTATTGTGTTGTGGTGTGATGGTGTGTTGTGGTGCAGTGTATTGTGATGTGGTTTGTGGTGTGTATTTGATGGTTGTTGTTTTGTGTGTTGGTGTTTGTGGTGCGGTGTATGTTTTGTGTTTTTGTGTTGTGGTGCGTGTATTGTGTTGTGATGTGATTGTTGTGTTGTGGTGTGTTGTGTGTGTATTGTTGTGTTGTGATGTGTTTGTGTTGTTGTGTGTGTTGTTGTGTTGTGTTGTGGTTTTGTGTGTTTGTTTATTATGTTTGTGTTGTGTGTTTATGTTGTGTTTGGTGTGTTGTGTTGTGTTGTATTTTGTGTTTTGTGTATTGTGTTTTGTGTTGTGGTGTGGTGTGTTGTGTTGTGGTGTGTTGTGTCGTGTTGTGTTGTGTGTGTTGTGTTGTGGTGCGGTGTATCGTGTTGTGTTGTTTTGTATTGTGATGTGTTGTGTTGTGGTGCGGTGTATCGTGTTGTGTTGTGTTGTGGTGTGGTGTGTTGTGTTGTGGTGCGGTGTATCGTGTTGTGTTGTGTGTGGTGTGTTGTGTTGTGGTGCGGTGTATCGTGTGTTGTGTTGTGTTGTGGTGTGTTGTGTTGTGGTGTGGTGTGTTGTGTTGTGTGGTGTGTGTTGTGTTGTGGTGCGGTGTATCGTGTTGTGTTGGTGTTTTGTTGTGGTGGTGTATTGTTGTGTTGTGATTGGTGTATTTGATATGTTGTGTTGTGTGCGTGTGTTATCGTGTTGTTTTGTGTTGTGTGCGTGCGTGTATGTGTTGTGTTGTGTATGTGTGGTTGTATCGTGTTGTGTTGTGTTGTGTTGCGGTGTATCGTGTTGTGTTGTGATGTGTGTATTGTGATTGTTGTGTTGTGGTGTGTATGTTGTTTTGTTGTGGTGGGTGGTGTATCGTGTTGTGTTGTGATGTGGTGTATTGTGATGTGTTGTGTTTGTGTGATTGTGTGTGTTGTTGTTGTATCGTGTTGTGTTGTGGTGTGGTGCGGTGTATCGTGTTGTGTTGTGTTGTGGTGCGGTGTATCGTGTTGTGTTGTGATGTGGTGTATTGTGATGTGTTGTGTTGTGGTGCGGTGTATCGTGTTGTGTTGTGTTGTGGTGTTGTCGTGTTGTATTGTGATATTTTGTGTTGTGATGTGGTGTATTGTGATGTGTTGTGTTGTGGTGGTGTATCGTGTTGTGTTGTGTTGTGTGTTGTGGTGCGGTGTGTTGTGATGTGGTGTGTTGTGGTGTGTGTGTTGTGTTGTGGTGCGGTGTATCGTGTTGTGTTGTGATGTGGTGTGTTGTGATGTGTTGTGTTGTGCGGTGTATCGTGTTGTGTTGTGATGTGGTGTGTTGTGATGTGTTGTGTTGTGGTGCGGTGTGGTGTATCGTGTTGTGTTGTGATGTGGTGTGTTGTGATGTGTTGTGTTGTGGTGCGGTGTATCGTGTTGTGTTGTGATGTGGTGTGTTGTGGTGCGGTGTGTTGTGATGTGTTGTGGTGCGGTGTATCGTGTTGTGTTGTGATGTGGTGTGATTGAACAGTAAATATAATAATGACATTTTAGCCCCACCAATAGCAGAAACGCAGCTCTCCTTTGTTTGAAGCTCTGTGGACTCTCCATGGTTCTGCTCTCACTTTCGCACCTGGCCATAAACCCTGACAACCCTTTGATGATAATTTGCATAAACGGTCGTGAGTAGTTTAGGAAAAGGTATGCAGAGGATCATTTGAAAGACTCCAGCAGGAAGCATGCATGCAGCTCTCTCCAGATGCACAATGGAAATTGCATCATGCATGCTGCAGAAGCATGCACAGAAAGTGGGGAAGCCGTGAAGCTGCGCGTGCACGGCGATGATGTGCAAAGAGATGATGTCATGGTTTTAAGCGGATGGGAGGAGGAGGAAGAGGAGAAAAAGGAGGAGGTGGAGGTGGATGGAGGGAGGGAGGGCGGGAGGGAGGAAGAGGCGAGCGTAAGGTTTCGCAGGCGCTCCCGAAAAAAAGGAAGCGGCGCTTTGTGATGCGCAGGCGGCGCCGTGTAGCTGGCGGAAGAGGAGCTCTCGCAGCCCAGCCCCAGCGTCTCTCCGCCCAGGGGAAAGACAGGAGGCAGAGAGGAGGGACGTGGGGGGAAGGAATTAAAAACACACACACAGAGGGACGGAAGAGGAAAGATAAAGGGGAGGGAGAACGGGAACGGCGTTGACGAAGCGGCTGCGATGGCGGCCAAATCGGACGGCGTGCTGAAGATGAAGAAGAGCGATGTGGCGTTCACGCCCCTGCAGAACTCGGACCACTCGGGCTCGGTGCCGGGACTCGCGGCCGGATCGAGACCGGGCTCGGGCAGCGGCGAGGCGGATTTTACGCGCGGCGAGGCGCGCTGCTGCGGTCCCGAGGACTCGACGTGCCTGCGGCTCGGCGGCGAGAGGCGGAAGTGCGACGCCTGGGACGGTCTGTGGCTGGTGGCCGCGGCCACCGTGTACTTCGCCGACGTCGCCACGGACGTGTGGCTCGCCGTCGACTACTACCTGCGCAACGACTACTGGTGGTTCGGCCTGACGCTGTTCTTCGTCGCGCTCGGCTCCATCTCCGTGCAGTTCTTCAGCTTCCGCTGGTTCGTGCACGACTTCAGCACCTCGGAGAGCGACGCCGCGGCCACCGACAACAGCAGCGGCAGCACCAGGACTAACGAGAAGCGCTCGGCGCCGTGCGCCTTCTGCCTCTGGTTCCTACAGACCGTCATTCACGTCCTGCAGCTCGGCCAGATATGGAGGTGAGCCTTCGACTTCACCTTCATGTAGTCACAGGAGCGCGTGGCTTTGGGACTCCTCGTGCACTGGGGAACCCTTGTGCATCCATCGTAACCTCCATCGATTGTATGGGATCCACTAGCACCTGAGTTTCTTTTCTTTTCTTTTTCTTTTTTTTTAGTACTCCATCATACTCCAGTGCTGTTCATAGGCTACTAAAATACCCTCTGCACTCCAGAACCTCACATTTACACCATGGGGGCATCTGGGAGAAGTCTTTTGGGTGTGTTACCTCTTTTCCTCTAGCAAGCTGTGCTGTGTGAATTAGAAATAGCCTCAGAAACGATATACACCATGCACTCCTCATGTCCTTGCATTGACAAGCAGGTTATTAACCAGCAGGTAGTGTGTGTGTGTGTGTGTGTGTGTGTGTGTGTGTGTGTTCACTGGCATTTCTGCGCCTTTAATTTTATCCCAGACTCTAAACACACCATGCAATGGAGCTTGTTCAGCGTCTCGGCGAAGTCTTCTGGGTGTGTTACAGCTTCTTTTTTTTTCTTTTTTTTCTCTAGCAGACTGTGTTGTGCAAATAAACTAAATATGAAGGAACAGCTCTGGAGCGTGTTACCGTTCCCTTTAGCAGGCTTGTGCATGCTTCTGTAGGAGCGAAGAGATATCCTGACATAAAGCGGGTCATCTTTAGCCCGTGCATTCCTCCGAATTTTGTTCCCACCTGCTCTTGTTGTTGTGTGCGTTGTGTGTTTAACCGTCCCACTATCTCGAGTCACCATGCTGGTACAGCGCGCATGGGTGTTTGGGGTGCGTTATACGTTTTGCTTTCGCGTGTTGCGCCGTGCTCATTCTAAGCCGATATGGTGCAAACCACTAAAGAAGTCGCCTACCTTCGACTCTCTAAGCTGTTCTTAACATGCTAATATTCCAAGACGGTGGTGTGTACATAGCTAGTTTTATCCACTGGAGCCTGTTGACTCTGGAGGCACAGTCACGCCATACGTGGAGATTTGTTTGGGAAGTGGAAGGTTTGGCTTTGTAGTTGTGTCGGTGCTAATATTTATGCTAGACATGCAAATGGAAGAAAGATGTAGCTGGATTTGAACTTTTGTTTGGGGTTTTTTTTCTTCCTGAAACTGTATAAACTGTCGTCTCGTGCGTGGATATATCGGCGAATACTCGAAGCACGCAACATCTGTCCTCGTGACTAGTGACGCTCCACTTCGTTTGTCCATAAATGAAAGTCTAGAGTCATATTTACACCACGCGTGGAGGGTTTTAAGTTAATACTTATGCTACGCAGGGCAATATCGTGCAAACTGATATACCATATTCGTATTCAAACTGTCATGAGCTGGAATCTCATTCACACCATGTGTCGAGTTTGTTTTTTTTTTTCAGGTATTGAGACATTGATATGAGAATGTTCACCCGTACACCTGCTCATTCGTGTACAGTGTGTGTGTGTGTGTGTGTGTGTGTGTGTGGGGGGGTCGTAATCATCTCAGTGACGTTGACCGTGGCATGGTTGTTTGCCCCAGAGTGATGCTGATCTCGTCGAATTTTCACACGCAACGGTCTCAGAACGGTGTGAAAAAGACGAAACATTCAGCGGTCCTGTAAGGGAAACGCTTTTTTGTTTGACGAGACGGGTCGGAGGAGAACGGTCACACATGGTTCGAGCTGACAGGAGGGCTACGGTGAGTTAAATAACCGCGCTATACAACCACGGTGAGCAGAAACGGATGATTCTTGAGTGTGTTGATTGAAGGAGATGGGCTAAGCACATCTGGTGGGAAAACCACATCATCTTCTGAAATACTCAAACCAGCCCATCGACGGTCAAAGTCCCTCTCTCAGATCACATTTGCCCCGGTTCTGATGTTTGTGAACATTAACTGAAGCTCTTGGATTGAGTGAATGAGCAGGTGTACAGGTGTTCCTAATAAAGTGGCAAGTGTATATGAAACTGCTGGAGGCACAAATTACGATCATTTATGTGTGCGTATATATATGCATGAACTTATGATCCCTGGAAGAGGAAGCTTGCTAATATTTATGCTAAGCAGGTGTGATATGATGGGGGGGGGGGCGGAAAGGATTTACCTCCAAAGCTGGACTCGCCTCTGTTTTGTTTTAATTATTTTTTTCAGAGACCTTGACTCTCCAACGTCTATAATCTTCAACCCTTAAAGTCCCCGTGAAGCACCTTGAAGGGTTATTCGATGTGTTGACGTAATTTCCCCTCAGACAGGAAGTCAGGACGGGACATATCGAGTTGCTCCTCCCCCTTTTTAATAGCCATTAGCGTTTTGCGTACCTCACAGTCTTTGACAGCAAATGCCATGTAGCGTTTGATTGGACAGAAAATCTGATGAGAAGCTGACGTGCAGAATGATGTCATCAAAACTGCTGATCCGTTTCGGTGGTAGAGCGAGAGAGAGAGAGAGAGAGAGAGACTGTACATTTTGAATGCGTGTGTCTTCTAAATGCGAATTTGGTCACTGTTTTGGATCGCACTACCTTATAGATAACCTTAAAGCGAACACGTTCGCACTAAAATCCACAAAGCTACCGTTTTGATTTCATGAGGATTTTCACTTAGATATCGCTTTATAATTTAGGAATTGTAGGGTGTAAAAACTTTACTCGCTGAAAAGAATGCTATAAAACACCGCACGTTTATTTGTGAAAGTGTAGTGTAGTGTTCTAGGAGATAAAATAGTTGTACATTTCTAGATTCGGGTGTGTTAACTTTTGCATACCCAAGCTGTGATGCTAAAACTGGCTTATAATGTATTCTTAGCATGTTTTATCGTGCAGATTTCCTCCAAACCAGGCTGTAAAAGTACGTAAGCCGGGCTCCGGTCGGAAACGTAGAACCTCCGCTCGGTCCTATTAATCAGCTGTATTATTAATAATGCATCAGAAAATCACTCTCATAGCGTCAGAGCTATTAAAAGCAGTTAGCGGCTGATTTGCTGGCCTGTGTTGATGGAACGAGTTTCCCCAAGCGGCACCTTACGGTGTGTGAAGTTCTCGGGTCACCGCACACGCGCCGTTTTTGTGTGTTAGCGGGTCAGTACGGTGCTGTTCCACTCGGAGCTGTAACGATGCTCTGGTTTTAAAAGAGTCCATTCAAATTAGCATCCGGTCCTGTGATGTTTCATTCACGGCACGTCCCGATTCTTCCGAGTGGAAGACGTCCCCTGGGTCAAGCTAATCGCTAACCTGACCATACGGCTAACCCGTACCTAATACCGAAGATCAAATCGTTTTCTAGCAACCCTTAAATGTAAGAATTAGCTCAACATTATCTCGCTTGCTAGTTGCTACAGAACTTGGCTATACGTTGTACGATAAAATCAAATCAAACATTGAGTTTAGCTTAACGTTAGGCGGCTTGCTAGCAATCTTGCTTATGCTAACTAGTGGGAAACCTGACCATGTGACATCACAATAGCTTTGCTAACAATCTAATAATTAGCCCAATGTGGCTTGCTAGCCATAAATATAATCTTTATATAAATATCTGGCTTGCTAGCATCAATCTGACTAGCCACAAATCAGATCACCAGAATAGTTTAACTAATCCTAGCTAGTTTGAATCTACTTTGGCGGAGTGTTTTATTCACACAGTGCAAAGTTAGCCTTCTGTAATCTATCGTATTAATGAACCTGGCTGTTGGTTTCAAATATATCATAAACGATAGCTTGCTTGCTAGCAAACTAAACTGTTGAATTTCCCCGCCTGGGATTAATAAAGTGTCCTATTCATTTCCTCATGTCGTTTAGCTTGGTTTTAAGTACAGAAGCGTTCAGTTAGCGTTATCTGGCGTGCTCGACGAATTTGGTTGAGATAAATCGTCAAAAACTTGGAACAGCTTGCGTAATATTCGCTAGCGAACTTGATCACGTGACATCATCTCAATAACTGAGAGTAATCTTAGTTTAAGTCACACAACGTAAAGCTAGCCTAATGTTACTTTGCTTGCTACTGAATGCTTTTTCATGACTTAATGTAACAGTTTAGCTAACATTCGCTGTCTTTGTGTGAAACCAGTGTTCATGCTAAGCAGTAGTCCTGGAAGCCGAGACAGAAAAGATCGAATATATCGATCCATTTGTTGCTAAATCTGATGCAGACCACAGATCATCGGGACAACGCTGACAAGATGGCGTTACGCTGCAGGAAAACGAACAATATCGGCACGGCGTTGTTGCTAGCACGTGTTCTATGATATAAAATAAGGGTCGAAGCGCTGAGACAGTGTTTTAAACCCAATTATCGGTGCATGTAGACGTTCAGGTTGCTGCTCGCTGGGAGATGCTAACAGGATTACGAGCAGTGATGGAGAAGGTGAGATGAAGAGACGAGACTCTAACTGCTGGCTTACACACAGAGAGATCGAAATCAGTTTTGGACCTGAGGGACCTGAGGGACCGGTTGAGTCTAGTTTTAGATTAAATGACAATTTCAGCAGTGATTACGAGCGTGTGTGTGTGTGTGTGTGTGTGTGCCTTAACAACTCACACGTTTTTCTGTATCACATGTCAAGACGTGAAGAGAGCGCAGCTGTCGCGGTATCAAGTTGTTGTTTTTTCTAGGCGGAGGATTGTTGAGGAGTTCGCAAGTCTAGGGGCTAGAGGTATTTTTAAAAATATCTCGCTAATGCTAATGCTAACGACACCAATCAGACCGGGTAGGGTGCGTTCTTCGACTTTGATGAGCTACTCGATCCAAAAATAGATCATTATTGCAAATTAGCTTACTGCTAGTTACATAATGACACAGTAGCTACGCTTGTTAGCTTAGCTCCGACTGGCTAATTAGGTTCTGTTGCTCCGAGTTGAAGAGCCTTGTGAGCGTTATCTCCGATCAGCCCCGCCCCATCATTGAAACCAAGGTAATTCGGGTGGAGTTTATTCACAACAGTTATTCAGAATTTCCATGCACAGTCATGGTTTTATGATTATGATTATGATATTTATTTTTAGAGATAGACTTTCCTCCTCCGGTTAGCCCTGGCGTCACACTCTTCTGTTATTTAAGTCTTATGTTTAGCGCCTCTGTCAGGTGCTTCTTGCGACCTTCGTTTTAAAGGCACCTTTATAGTCGAAGACGTCATAAAATTTCATCGCTCTTCGTTCATCTTGACGGACGACGTGGGTGCATGATGAATTCCAGCGTTGCCCGCGTTATGTGTAATGGAAGATCATGTACTGTAGGTGTTCAACTACAACTCGTAACGCTCCAGAGAAACAAGCAGCTATCACCAAACCTGCATTTGCTTTTTAACTCTTAACCGTTTTAAAAAATGTAATATATTTGATGTTTCATAGTTTCACACTTTCGACTAGAGCCACGGACTCTGAACCGATAAGATACCTCCGCTTTGAATAAACACCTAATTCTCATTAAATCATCAGCTAATCAGACCTGAGATGGAAAATAAAAACCTGTGAAAATCTGTGAAAATGATTCCCTTTCTGTGGTAACTTCTCAAGTCTTGTAGCTGGTCCCTGGACCGATGACATTCTTTTAGCAAAATAATTGACATAAATGTTTCTGATTGAGTAAACCACAACAAAAAGCATGATGGTTCATGCTTAGAATACTAGAGTCAATGAATTATGGACAGTTTTTTCATACATTTATTGTCTCCGCCGCAGTATTTAAAAAAAAATTTCAATTACTTGGTTCGGGTCTTACGTCAGGACTTTGATGACCCATGGTATAGATCACGGTTGGTGACCACTGGTAAAGATAATAGATGACCATGTGTTCTATTCATCCTCCTAACCACCAGGAGGCTGTGTTTTAACACCTAGATACCTTCTTGAGACCTTTACCATCACCCTTACCGAGTCACTTGGTGAACCTTTGTATTTTATTTTTTTTTAATAAAATTCCCTCGTTCCCTAGAATTAGACGTTGGTTCCGAGTGATGGAGAACCCTTGAACTTATCCAATGCTTACAGAGCCACGTAACTTACTGATATGCCTTTACGCATGCTCTAGTGGGCTGTCCTTACTTTAATGTGCTCATGTGGCTGGTTTAAATCTGCTAAATGGAAAGCTGAGGCCACACTTTAAAAAAAAGAATAAAAAATTTAAAGTCTGCCGGCGGAGCAGCCGAGCTCCTCTGCATGCGGTCTTGGCTGATCGGTTCCCTTAATGAGCTGGACCTACATGATTGCACTGCAAATGATCGTGCACCAAACTCTAGGGTGCTCGGGCCTCCATGGTGACCAGGTGCTTGGTCTAAATGGAGTGTGGAGTATTTATAGCAGCTGGTTGGGGGCCATCTTGGCAGCAGGACTGACCAGCGTGTGTGACGCTCTGAAGTCTTCAAAGGCATTCGTCATGGCACAGGGGCATACTCACTTAACTGTGTGTCAGGCTGATATTGGTTAAATATATGAAGGCACTGGAATATATTGTCATTTAATTGACGATGATCTGGTTAAATGGAGGATTTAGGTGACGGGAGGACTGATAATAGCTCCTGGTACTCTTTTGCAGTGAAAGGTCCATATCTCTCGAATAAAGAGGTAATAACCTGCTCGCTCTGTCGCCATGAATTCTGGTCTGAATTACCATCTTAAGGTACACATGCAGATGTATGCTAATGTCGCTGGTTTTATGTAAGGGAATGTAACTAGAGCTGTAACGTGCCTTTTAAACTCTGCGTCATACTATAAGATAGTTACTATAAGATTATCGAGTATATGAATATCGAATCCAAGTCTTGGTATGTTTCAAGCCAGGAGGAGCTTCGGAATTCGATTAAATATTTAAAACGCGTGGTAGAATCCAATCCGAGGATGAAAATGCTGAGCTTTTGATGGTTAGACACCCTGTTAACAGCCAAAATGCTGGTTTTTCCTAAGCCGAACTCCACCCTGAACGATATGAATATGTTTGTACTGTGGATTATTTAGCGATTCTGGTGCTAATTTGTTGGCTGAAGCGGCAACGGAGAAAACTATTTCAGAAATCTCAAACCTAAGGGGAAACGGTCAGGTTTCAGTGTTAGCTTCGAGAACGCTCAGCGTCATGTTAATGAAAAATCCAGAGCAGAAATAATGGAGATATCGACGCCTTAGACTCGAGTTACGGCTAGTTAGCGGTCTACGAGATGGTGAGCACGATGGCGTTGGCAGCAGAATTAGCATGACGTTTGCAGCATTGGAAGATGATTTGTTTGAGCAGAGTGTACAGATAAGGAGATGAGACAGCTGGACAGACTAACGGATTAAAGCACTGCTGCATCGCTCTCTTTAGGTAGAGATGAGGCAAGGGCTAAATCCCACTGCGCCGCACAGATTGTGTGTATTGCGGGAAGACCAGCGTGTAGATACAAGACATTTAAATGAACACAGAATTTATCTTGAAAGATGAAATATTAACATGCAGGTTGGATTTTCCCTTTAACCGACACCCATGTCAGTAGAACCGTTGACGCGCACATACCACGGGTTTTCAAAAAGATCACGAATCGAACAGAAGGCAATGAGCGCTGTTCATGCTGTGCAATGCATGCTGGCTCATCGCTGTGTCCTCTGTCTCTGCACTTGGATGCAACTCGACTCGTATTGGTTTTGATGGATTTTGTGTTGCAATGCTGCAGACCTTTTGGGTTTTTTTTTTTCTATCTGAATGCATGCTCGAGGTTCTGCTCGAGTCACGCTCCTTTGTAGGACAAAACGGAAACAAACCAAAGTGTCCTTGCTTTTAATAACCCCAGGAATGATGACCATGTTCCAGAGTGCAAATGTTCAGGCTGACGCAACCGAGGCAAATACAAGCAACTTGGAAAACGTCCCAAGCAAGCGTGATAAAAGAGGTAAAATCTATAATTCCACTTTCTCACAGGGCTCAAGGGACACTCAGGAACCAGAGACCAGAGGCAGGACTCTTTATCAAGACTCTACACGTACGTCCAGTGGTCCAACTGGAGGCTCGGGGCGGGGTTGAAAGCAACCGCGGAACAGTGAATCCAGAACATCTGTAACTGTACTCAAAACAAAATAAGGGTACAAAGTACAAGGGACTAGGGTAGGAGCTGGAAGCTAGTGAACATCGGATTATAACTAAGAGCTAGACCTAGTGCTGGTTCAGAGAACTAGTTTGAAAGGCAAAAAGCACAAACCATAGAGTCAGAGCACATATCTTACTGAAATCTCTCCAAGTGTTCACCAAACCTTGATCTGGCTGGGCTTCCTCGGTGACCAGGTGCTGCATACGAAGTTAAATGGAGTGTGGAGTATTTATAGCAGCTGCTTGGGGGCCATCTTGGAAGCAAGAATGACCAGCATGATCCGTGGATGCTTTCTTTATTACCCTGATTAGCTACTGCATTAGCGGTTGAGAAGATATTAATACACTGACTGATGTGTTTATGTACAGCTGTGTGGATTTATGTAAGTTCGAAGCACTTTGGTCAGTCCATGTTGGCGTTAGAAGCCAGGAAGTCAGGAAACCTGAGCGAGTCTAGATGTGACCACCATATCCTTTTGTGGAGCTCTGTCCTATTCTTTTACATACACACCGTTTGTGTGTTTTTCTTCTTCCACTTGCCTTTTAATTAATGTCGGAAAATACAGTTATGGATGGCGAGCATGGCTCATTTAACAAACAAACAGGTCGAAAAGTGAGCGAGGCCCAGGTGGAAGGGTGCGGCGTGCCGTGTGTAATGTATATGTGTGCGCTGAAGAACTCCTCCCCAGAGGAGGTATTAGCTAGACTGATGCCGTTAAACACTCAGCTCTTTCTACTTAGGCTGAATTCAGCTTCGACTCTTCACGCTCATGTGATTCTGTGATTGAAGGCAATGCATACTTGAGTGCAAAAGGTTTTTTTTTTTTTTCCCCGCGGCCAGTAGTTTTGATTCCGGCTGTGCTGCGCTGCCATTCACGGTGTTGAAGCCGGCTAAACGATGGTCCGTCCATTGCAAATCTGTCTCGTCATACTTTAACATTTAAAAAAAAATAAAAAATCAAGGCTATTTGGCTGTAGATTAGCAGTATACCGTTACTTAGGACTTGACTTGGACTTTACAGCTTGGGACTTCGGAGTCGACTTGGACGAAATGGACTTGGGGCTGCAGGGCTTAGGACTAAGATAAGACTTAGTGGCTTGGGACTCCTGAGGCTTTACATTTACATTTATTCATTTAGCTAAAGATAGTTTCAATTAAACTGATCAGATAAGGGTTAAAGGTCTTGCTCAAGGACGCATTAGTGGCAGCTTGGCTGCACTGGGATATAAACTCGCAACTTTCCAATCAGTAGTCCAGAACGCTAATACTGCGCCACTAGATTTGTGGCTGTAAATTGGCTTAAAACTCTAGACTGCACTAGGATTCTACAACTTGGGACTCTGGAGCTTGGAACTTGGACTTGACTTAGACTTCACAGTTTAAGACACTTGACTTAACACTCAGGATTCTGGATTTGAATTAAAGTCTCTAAAGCTTTTCACTTTCAGATTTGTCTTACATTCTATGGCTTAAGACTTTAAACTCAACTAAGACTCTGCAGCTTGAAGCTAGGAGACTGCACCTGTAGACACGACATTTTGACTTCAGGATATATTCATTCTAGTCTGGTATCCTGGACTTGACTCAGACCCAACAACTTAGACGCTGGGGACACTTGGGACTTAGGCATGACTTAAACTCAATGTCTTGGACACATCTTAGACTCTAAGCATTGTGCCTTTAGATTTGACTTAAACTCTTTGGCCTAAGAGTCTAAAGTTGGACTCTGTGGGCTTGACTTGGACTTGGGATTTGAAGTCTATGACTTGGGACACAACTTTTGACGCTACAGCTTGAGACTCTAGATTCAGGATAATATAGGTGTCAACTCATGGCTCACGTTTAAACGACATACTCATGAAGAAGTCTAGTATAGTGCAGTGGCTCTGCATGGCGTTTCGAGGGTTGAAGAATAGCTTCACAAATGACTTCTCACATGCCGTCTTTATATTGATCTCGATTACATCTTTGCTCTTAAAATAGTCCCATTCCTTCTTGTTAACATCTTCTATCAGGCCATTATGCTTTAATGGTTATTGGCAGACGCATAGCATTTCATTAAGTCTGATGCATTCAACGGTCAAGATTATATATGAGCAGGAGTACAACTTGACCATTAGGTTTATTGAGGATTCATAATATCTTTAGAAGAAAAAACAAAACAGACTGTTGGTTAGGAGTCACGTAATGTACAGCGTTCTGGATTAAGCTTTAGTGTGATTTTTCTCACTGAAATTCCTCTCTTACCTTTGATGAGAGCGGTGAACCGAGCCATTATCTGTATTTTGAGCTTAATTGGTTTGCCTAACGTTCTACCATGGCTTTTCTGAGAATAACTAGACCTTAACTTCGCTTCTTAGAAAGCACCACAATCGGACCAGAATGAGACACCTGACCTATGCTTAACTTTTCTCTAATGGAAAAGGAAGAGTTCCACAATGGAAAAGAATCTCCACTTAACGTTTCTTAACAAATACTCTCATCCCTGCTCACCTGCGCTTCATTGCTTTGGCCTGGTCACTCCCTGAGTGCTCGTGTAGAGCAAGAACACAATCTAGCCCTCTGAAAAACCCAAACCGTGGCCATTTTTGGGATAGTGGCTATGTTTTGGATAGTTCCACCCCCACCCCGTCCTCCAGGAGCAATGCCTATGGGGGATGAATATTTAAAGTGTGATGTGTGTGTGTGTTCAGGCTGTAGCTCCTGCATTATTAAAGAACCCTCATGCTCTTGTTCGTCTCTTGCTACACTAGGTCACAGTGGCCAGAAATACCCACACCACAGCACACGGTTCCAACACAATGGCGAATTTTTTCCAACAACGTAAACTCTCACATAGCAGGAGCCTAAGGTCAAAAGGTCCAGTCTTTTATTTATAAATTTTTTTTGGAATTTGAACTAAAGTGGAGAATAGAAGATGCTTTATCACGCCACAAAGTGTCAGAGAAGAAATATCAAAGATGAAGATTGTGTACATGTGATTTTGGCTATTATTTTTGAGAGATGGTGTAAGGGAGTTAGAGGAAGAAGATGGACGAATAATAAAGGAGAAGAATGAAGCATGACAGAGAAACGTAAAAGAATGATGAAGAAGAAAGAGGAAGGAGGACGGATGGAGAGCTCTTGACTACAAGGCCTGAGAGAGGAAATTAAGTAAGGAGGAAGTAAGGGCACTATAGGGGAAAGGGATGTCAAAAGAAATGGATAAGCGAGAGGGGAAACAGAAAGCAGGGGAGAGATGGGAATACAGCAGAATAAGAGTATGACAGAAATTAAGATAAGGATGAAAAATAAGAGGGAGTTAAATAGTGTGTAAGAGTCAGTAGAGTTCTCCAGGTGCCAGAGTTCTACTGACTCCATTTTGAAGCAGTAGGTTCCAAAAAAGTCCTGCAGCACAGTGAGCATAGAAATATTGCTCTGATTAACAAAGTTCTGATTAAAGAATGATTAGGTCAGGAAAGGATGACAAGGTGTGAGGATGTCAAGGCCGGGAGAGTACGAGGAGGCCAGGAGATAAGTAGAAGCTAAGGTGAGATCAACAAGGCCAGGAGGGTCTGACGAGGGCAGTGGAGATCATGAGAAAATGCCAAAGCCAAAAGACAGAGAGGAGATATCAGGGAAAAGTAGCAAGATCAGCGAAGAGCAAGAAGGCCAAGGAAGATCAGACAAGACCAGGAGAGAGCAATAAGGCCAGAAGACAACAATAAGGACAGGATTCATCGACAAGGTCAAGAGAGAATGATATGGTCAGAAGAGAAAGATAAGGACAGAAAGAAGAGAAACGTTCAGGAGAAACACAAGAGGTCATGTAAGAAGAACAAGGTCAGGTGAGAATGACGCGGTGAGAGGAAAGAGAAGAGGTGCATGTCAGGAAAGCTCATTGACCACCAACAGAGCCTCGTCAGGCTGCCTGCCAACATCTGGAGCCGCTGCAGCCACTTAACTGCTCCGCTACAGCGCTGTGCCAAGACTCGTGTCATTTCTCACAATCTGTCCACCGTACTCGGCAGCAAGCAACAAAGTGACACGTGATTCCTCTGACGCCGGGTCCGATGTATCCGATGCATCCGGTGTACCGTCGGTTCCCCAAATGGAAGAAAGACTTATAACAGTTGTTTCACCGTGTTCGGTCATGCACGACCTCGCGTTAAAGGAAGGAAGTAGCGGAGATCGTCGGTTGCCTCCGAGTTAGCGCGCTTTGTTAATCGGCTAAATAAACGAGTACAGATGCTAGCATGTGTCTCAAAATGTTCGTGTGTGTATAGATGGTGTAGTGGGGTGTGAGCTAAAATAATAAATAAATGCTAGACAGTGCATGTCCACAAGCAACAGACTAGACAAGCAGCGTGAGTGACACCTGATCTAACGTATGGTGGATTTATATCCTGTAGTTAGCACGGTCCCGCATAGAGCAATGAGATACCGTGTATATATATCGATCTTATCATGTGCTCAAAAAAAAAAAAAGCTTACGTCCCAACAGGCATTGCACTCAAAGCTTATTCCTATTTGCATTCACCATTTTCATTTTGAAGTCTGAGTTGTGAACCCCAATTCCATGGAGCCACAGTCTTGAGCAGTTCTCATGCATTTGATCTGGATTCATCAAGCGCTCGATAATGAACTCGTGATAATGACCTACTCGGGACTTGTTTTTAAGTTCGGTTCTCCTCGGAGAGTTCCGTATCTGTTGAACTGTTGAACCCACGCTCTTTAAACTCAACGAACTGGAAAGGAAACAGTCCCATGCTGTTGTTAATGAGATCACGGTGTACGGCGGATCTAATGGTAATGGTGCGTTTTGTAACGCACTAGAATAATTAAAGTACTTCTTCTGCTCCTCTGAAAGCTCTTACTGGTGTACTGCACAAGGTGATCCCTGCGGGGCGTTCACTGGAATTGAACTGTGTACGTATTTAGCCAATACAGAATTGCATGATCTGAAGAGCGTTAGTGTTGCAGGAAGCATTCACGGACCCTTTCTTGACTTCAGATAGTTTTCATAGCAGTAGAGGCGGAATTTGGTGGCAGAACCAAATGGATTCCACTTCTGCTGTTAATGTTTTTTTTTGTGTGTGTGTGTGTTTTTTATGGTTTGGAGGGTGGGGGGGAGAGATAAGCATTTCTGCCTCTCCTATAAATATCTCGTCAAAACCTCTTGAGGAGGCTGTGAAATGCTTCTTTTGAGAGCAGTGTGTTCCCATTTGCCAGAGCAGGAAAGACATGAGTGGGAATTTTCTGCTGTTACGGGTTGCAGTCTGCGCTAAATATAAAATTCTGCTGACACTCTTACTTTCCGAGCGGTGTGTGTTGGAATTTGAGCTGGTTTGCTGTTAGGGGATGTTCACGGGACAGTGTGGATAGGCGCACACCCTGAAGGATCACCAGATATGAAGCTGTCAGGAAGAAGGATTGCTGGAGGAGTGACATCACGAGGACACCGCTGTGATGTGACCTCCTAAATGGAGAAATACCTGAATAGCGTCAACCCATCAGTGTCAGGGAGAGTTGGGGAGAGAAGAAGTGATGGATCGAGCACAAACCATAAACATCTGCTATTTCAGCTCAGAGTGGGAGTGCCGAAATATAATGGAGTGGCAGCAAGGATGAGTCGAGCAAAATATCATCTTGGAGATCGTTCTCCATTCGTCAGAGGTTCTTCAGTGGGTTTTGGTGTTCTAACAGAGCTGAAAACGCCTCAAGATGAAGAGGGCTTTCACATATGTGGTGCTTTAATCTTATATGAACTGACCCCTGATACATTTTTCTCTTGGTTGCGGTCAAACTCACACTCGCATACGGACCAAAATAACTGGTGAGTGAGGTGGTCCGGTTCGGTTAAGAGTCCAGTTCTGAGCAAACTCCATTACAGAGAAAACGATCCAAATCAAAGAGCAAATGAATCCAAAATAAGTCTTGTAAGGTTGAAATGTACAGGTGCGAGGAAGCCGTCATATCCAGGGCTGACCGTGATACGTCTCTTCGTACGTCTCTGCTAGCACGCTAGTTTCTGACCGGTTTATTCATTCGTCCAATCATTCGTTCATCCTCAGTAATCGTTTTATCCTGGTCAGGGCCATGACGGATACACCCTGGATTGGATCCTAGTCAACTGCAGGGCAAGGCACAATGACACTCAATTACTCTGAGGGGCAAATTTAGCGTAGCCAGTCCAGCTACCGGCACGATTTTGGGAGGTGAGAGGAAACCGGAGGAACCAGGAGGAAACCCGAAAGTCTATACAGAGAGTAACCTGAGCTCAGCATCGATCCTTGGAACCTGGAGTAGTGCTGTAGTTTACCGTAGCTTTTATTATACATATTATACAAACCCAGATCTGACTTTCTAACGAAATGCTCTCCAAAGCTCTTCCTTCTGAACCTGTTTACATGGCATTTCAAACCTGAAAGCTGAAAATCTCATTCCAAACCCGAGCTTCGTTACGACTATGGACCCCAACAAGCAACGAGACTCGTTCAACGACTGACTCGTTTTGACTGAGTGGCTTTTCTGTCAAGCCAGTTTAAATAAGACACCGAATCAAGCCGCCTTCGCATCCGCTTTGGTTCATTGAAGACGCCATCCCACGCGTTTTTTTTACTCCTTTCTTTTTCCGTTCGCGTTCGCTCTCATAAAGGAAGAAGTACTACAAGATAATTACAGGACATGTCGGTTGCTTATTTTGCAGTTTTATACACAAGCTCTTGCAGAAGCTCTGCGTTAGCAAACACAACCTCAAACACGTACAGTATAGTACGTTCCTCTGCGTAAGAGTTATACAGAACAGACAGAAGAAGACGAGGAGAACCACCAGGCGGCAGGGAGGAACAAGAGATCCCGGATTTCCCTTTTTAAATGCTACGAGTAGCTTTTAACGTAGCATAAACGACAGAGCCCGCTCAAGAACGTGAATCGAAGGGAGTGTGATTATATCCTTTTTATTCACGTTATATATATATATATATATACTTCTAATGGATTGGCTGTGGTTTGATTCACTATTCATATATGTCAGCTACAGTAGAGGCTTCATGGCGTCTGTTAATGCAGGATGTGTGAAGAAGTCTCTATAGGCCAGGACTGGCGTGTGTTGGCTTGAGTACGTGCGGATTTCAGATCCACGCAAACAAAGGCAGACTTCAGAGTGAAGCCCGTCTCAAAGACTTCTTAGCTTAGCTCTTGGCCGGAGAGGTTTGAGAAATATTGTCGAGTCTTTTTTATCACAGAAAGTAGGCCCGTGTTTGACATTTGCCAAAAAAAAAACGTCAAGCTCGTGAGCCGGATGTGGAACAGGTGGAGCAGCCGCGATCGCCGCCGAGTGCGTGTGCAGACCTGTCTGTCACGCGGTCACGCGTTTCCCGAGTCAGTTCAACATTACTCTCTGTAGAGTAAACCTGAGCAGTTTCAGTATGACGGCGTCCGTGCTTGTGTTCTTCCTCGGCACCGATCTCTAAACACTCCGCAGACAATGGAACTTCATTTCAGGCTCCATTAGGTTTCTGTGTGCTGAAAACGAAAGGGATGTATCGACGCTGGTTAAGATTGTTATCTAAGGTGGTCTGTGGGGGAAAAAAACAAAACCTATCTCGGTGTCTGGATCGTTCCGAGAGAAGACTGACCCCAAAAACGAGAGACCCAGACACATCAACTTCGTAAAGAACATGCATCCTCGTAAGAAAGACTTTCCGTCCTTCGACTAGGAAAAACAAAAGAAAACACCCCCTCACCTTGGGATTCCTTCTCGGACAGTCAGGAAGGTTTCCTCAAACCCGAGTTTAGCATATGATGTCATTTCAATATGGCAATAAGTTTGTACACCCCCCACCAACCCCCCTTTCAGAATGTACAGTAATGTAATAAACATTCTCTAATCCACAGCTCTGTTCTAACTCTACCAGATCGCTTGGACAAGCTTTGTGTCCATTTGTGGTACGTTTGCATCGCAGTTCCTTTTTTGAAGTTATACTGTAAAACAGTAGTACGTTTTTCTTTACCAAAAAGCCAAAGGGAATGCAAACCTTCATGGAATGCACGTGGGAACTCTGTGATGGTGAAAGGACTTTGAGCGTTGCCTCATACCTGGACAAATGAAGCACATTCACTTCAGCTTTACACAATTTGCATTTACATACTGTATGTGGGAGTGTTATTTATATTCCTGTGCTACCAGCAGGACAGATGGGCACGGAGACCAAAGGCTTGGCGTGGTGCCAGATTTTGTGCCTTTGCCATCATCATCATCATCATCACAGTCTTCACTTGATCAATACCACCCCAGACACAGACATTTGGTCAACTTCAGATATCTGTATTTCAGGCCTACACCGGACGAGCATTGAGAAAATGCAATGGCAGTCATTACACTATCATCATCTTCATCATTATGGCCAACATCTAATCGATACAATCCCAGACAGGTTGTCTCTCGTCTGCTCCTGGACCGAAATTATGGTGGCGACCAAGGTTTCTCCTGGACGTCCTTTCACAAACGGATCACGTAAGGTGAAGTGGGTTCAAAAACGCTATGATTTATTTCGAAAATAAATAGAGAACCCAAAACAACAGAGTGTATTTTTAGGACCTCTGTGGAGAAAGTGGAACAACAAACTGACTGACTGAAGGTTTAATTCTATTATTATTATTATTATTATTTATTTTTTTTATAAAAGACCAAAGCGTTCGTTCAGAGATTCCTTATTTGGCTGAATCTAAGAATAAGCAACAGTCTAGACGGGGTAACTGGAGACGACCGAAATGAACACGATCACAAGCTGGGAACGAGAGCTAACAAAGAAATAGTTGGATTACTGTTTCAGGGTTTCATAACAGTAGATAAATACAGACAAGTGAAAACAACGATTAGTGGGCGTGGCCAAAACAGAGCCATTAGAGGAAATGAACAACACGAGTATTCAGTAACACTTTACAATACTGTTCAATAGCTCATACTTTTGACTTATTTTAGCCCTGACCTTCTTCCAGTCTATAATCCATCCATCCATCCATCTTCTACCGCTTACTCTTTCTTCAGGGTCACGGGGAACCTGGAGCCGATCCCAGGGAGCATCGGGCACAAGGCGGGGTACACCCTGGACAGGGTGCCAGTCCATCACAGGGCACAATCACACACACACACACACACTCATTCATACACTACGGACACTTTAGACACGCCCATCATCCTACCATGCACGTCTTTGGACTGGGGGAGGAAACCGGAGTACCCGGAGGAAACCCCCGCAGCACGGGGAGAACCAGTCTATAATAATTATTACTAATTCAATGAAACTTGTTCTTAAAGCTTTGATTCATCTATAAAACCGCAGGAGAGCAGGACCCTGCTGAATTATTGCGTATACTGTGACACATGCGGCAGCTTATACAGTGAAGTCAACATTATTTTGTCCCCTATATCGAATAAACTACTCTGCGTCACACTGTTCTAGGAAAGTAATCACCACCGGGGGTTGGCGTGAATAAAGAGTTATCGTCACGTACTATAACGATGAGGGGGGGCGGAGCCAGGGTGGGACCCGGTTTCCAAAACGGTGAGTGTTTTCAGTCTACGAACGATCTGAAACTAGGCGTCGACGTTTCGTTCTGTCGTCTGTTCCCTTCCTCGTTCAAGTCTTCCACCCGCTACAGCTGAGATCAGTTCCTTTATTTTATATGGCATCATCCAGTTTTTGATTTGAGTTCGAAAAAATAAAGATAAAAAACAAAAAAACTGCCTCCAAATGTCTGAGTCAGTGTAAATCGTGTTGTAAATGGAGGCTTTGTGCATTTGTCAAAGAACGAAATGAAATAAATCAACCCTTCAGTGGCTTGCATGTTTACAGATCCGAGCAACTGTGACTATTTTTTGGTGACTTTTCAGCTTTTTCAGCGTCGTGTGTGTGTGTGTGTGTGTGTGTGTGTGTGTGTGTGTTTGTTGCAGCCCAAGCAGCTCTCATCCATTCAGCCTGTTCAGCATTCAGCCAGAAGAGCGAGTACAGGATAGATTTATAGTGATATGATGAATGAATAGGGATATTATGATGCTGTAGCTTCACTTTAGCTTCACTTGCGTATTATCAAATAATCAATATGAATACAAATGTTGGGATTAAGAGGGCAGGAAGGCACGGTTTGTTACTCTGGGACTTGATAACAGCTGGCGATATGGTTGCAGTCGGTTTTCCTACGAGAATTACTCAGGATTCTTTCAGCACAAAGACATTTTTCCTACTTACTGAGATTGTACACTATACTGAGGATATCACAAGGACATATAGGCATGTCAGAGTAGTTTGCATGCAGGTATTAAATGATATATTCGGGTTGATCAAACGCATGCACTGATAGCGATATGCGTGTATAGGAGTTGATCTGTGGTGTGTGTTTTTCGGTGTCGTTTCAAGTTGAAAGTTCTCCTGTGTTTTCTGCTTATTCGGTGTTTTGGTGTTAATTGTTGTTTGGGACATTGTCCGAATTCCGGTTTCCTCCCCCAGTCCAAAGACATGCACGGTAGGCTGATGGGCGTGTCTAAAGTGTCCGTAGTGTCTAACGGACGTGTGAGTGTGTATGTGATTGTGCCCTGCGATGGACTGGCACCCTGTCCAGGGTGTACATGGATGCACTCTTTCACCAGGTTTGGTGTGATTTCCGAGTCCGGTCAAGTGTAAACTTTCTCTGTTGGCTCTCTCATACACACACACACACACACACACACACACACGCACACGCAGGACTTCTTTTAAATGTCTTGCTAGCTGTGACTCAGCACATACAACACCACCATGGAAACCGATTCAAAACCCTCCAAAAAAGTAGCAAAGAAGTAAGTTTGCTAGACAATCCCTGTTCAGCGGGAGGTTTTCTGGGGGTTAGGTTGACATTTTGTGATGATGTAACCTTAGCATATAATGGAACGTTGTCTGTAAATAGGAGCTAAAAGCATGCACTTGTTACTCCGCGGTGTCAGAGCACAGTGGCCTGGAGGGACTCGCTCTCTACACACCTAATGAGGGCTACATTAGCCGCAGAGGGCGCCTACCCACAAAGCTCTGTGGCAATCTGTGTGTCTCTATCTCTCTCTGTCTCACTCTCACTCTATGTCTCATCGTCCTGCTCCTTCTTTCTTTGTCCACCCTTCCCTCCCTCGCTTGTTGTTTGAAGTGAATGTCAGGGTCCACTCGGAGGAGAGCTCGCCATGGTAACAGTGCTCTGTCATGCCGAGATGCTGTGATGTGACAGCATCGATGTTGCCCTTTGGCATGACGGACTCGCACGTCCCCGCGGTGCCACGCCGGCTCGAGCACTCAATCCATCCTCCGACATTCTCCCTTCTCCTTTTTTTTTTTCTCTCTCCCTTTTTGATTTAAGCATCTGTTACGCGCCATGACTAACTGCTATCAGTCTTAATCTCTTAATTGCAGGATGTTCGACAGCGAGCGGCATGCGGCGGAATCTTAAAAGGAATCAAAATGTTTATTATTAATCCATTATGACTCGAATAATCTTTTAATTACACCGGATCAGCCGTATATATATATCCGACAGCGCTGAAATCGCGCTCTATGGCGATTCTTATCAGATGCCTCCAAGCTGCCAATCATGTGAGATTTATTTTCATCGCTCTCGAGATCTCTGGCATTGCAGCTGCTAACGTATGTCCTCGCAGCGAGCGGTAAACACCAGAAAAATGGAGGTGTCAGGAATTTAGTATGCGATAATAAGCGGCACGCGGCGTTATTTACGACGCCGTATCGTCCCTGAGCTTCTTCTTCTCTGCGGTGCAGCAAAAGGGGCCTCTGTAATTGTTGAATAACAAGGTTCAATTGATTTGGAATGAGTCGGTTCCTCTTGGCAACGGGACAGCAAGCATTCATCATGGCGCTGGACGGCCTCCCATCAGCCACCGACTCTCTGGGGCCGTGTGGAGGTCTGGGTTATCAATCCCTGCTTAATTCCATTGCTCCTGCGCAGATACAGATACAGCTGCAACCTAAAGAAACATCACATGCACATTGCTTTTCACACATATATGATATGACATGCAAACAGACCAAGGCGAGACCGTCAGAGTTAGCATTCCGTGACCCGGATTTACATCCGGATTTAGATTTAGATCAGTAACGATGAATCCAGAAGCGTCAGAGACGACAGTGGCGAAGAAAAACGTCCTGAGACGACACGAGGAAAAAACCCTGAGAGGAACCCGACTCAAAATGGAGCCTGTTTGCAAACGACTTAGCTAGCTAGATAAGTTTCAGTAGTTTGCTAGGTTTCAGTAGCTAGCTAGCTCATTTGAATGTTTAGCAAGCCGCATAGTTACCTATCTAGTGAAGACGCTCCTTACACATTATCCTATATAGAACGTAGCAGCACATAGATACAGTATATTTAACACAAGAGCTAAGTGACATTCTAAGTCTAATACAGAGCTTACTGTAAAGCGCTAAAACATCTATCCAGGTAGGCTAGCTCGCTCACATCAGCTAGCGAATGTCCCGTCCGAGACCTCATCGGCTGTTGCGTTTAAGACCGAACAGAGCTGGTCAATTGGGCCAAGAATGCTGATGCTAAACATTTAGCGGCTCAAGCGTGGACTTTCGTCAGGCTTTGTTTCGATTGGGCCTTGAAATAAAAGTGTCTAAAATTTGTCTAGAATTTAAAAACAATAACAACAACCTCACGTAAAAGTCCTAGGATTGAGACTGTACTACAAAAAAACCTGCTGTCACGAACCATTTACTTAAGAAATGTAACGCAAGAACACGCCCACTATTAGGACGTTCCGTGCTGGTATTTGGTATATAACCGATCTCTTGTTACAAATCAAGACCCAAATAAGATGCAAAGACGATTCATGTTATCCAACATAAATGTTGTTGTTAAGCTCACGTCAGTAGACTGTCCTTATCTTGACAACAGTGACAGTCAGTGCAGGCGTATGCGAAATAAAACAAATCTAGTAAACGTGTGTAAAAAAAAAAGGGTCGGTTATCACGTCCGTATCATGTCCGTCTGTAGTAATGTTGACTTTAGATGCAGATGCACAGATACGAAAATCTTTCGGACTTAAAATCGATGGAAGCGTTAAATCGTCTGAATCTCTGTCTCTTCTCCGAGACAGGCTTCTTGACGTCCTCGCTTCAGCTCGGTCGTCTGCTCTCGCCAGCTCTTCCTCAGGAGGCGTCGCAGATCGTAAAGCTTTCAGAGCAGAGCAAAAGACAGAAAGTCACGCGGCTCCGATCTCTCCAGCTCTAAAAGCAAAGCCGTGTTGCTCCCAGAGCCTGCGCTGCTAGCGGGTCGAGTGCGCTTAGCCGTAAAAAAAAGAAAGAAAAAACCTCGACGGATGCGTCCGTCCGTCCGTCCGTCCGTCCGGTGGTTAGACGTGGAGTGAAAGTCTTAAAAGTTTGGTGTCATTTCAAATGCTTGATGTGTCGTATCTCACGCTCGCTGCACATCCTTCCGAAACCACCGACTTTTCCTTGGCTTCTAGTAAGACTTGTAACCTCGGCAACAGATACCGCGTGCGACCCTTGTGTCGTTGACGTAGTATACTGTAATATTGTTAACGTTAGTGCATAAACATATACACACTCTACAGAGCTTTAACTATCACTCTCTAGTTTCCTTTCACGTTGCAGTATGGGGTTAACGCCATCATCCCTCGCAGCATCAATCCTGAATCTGAACAAATTACAAACCCCAGTAAAACCAAACATTAAACACTGTCACCGGAGCAATGTTGGTCATAATAACAACAACAACAACGAATATAATTCTTCTTATTATTCTTATTATTAAGATTGTTCACAGTTTCCGCACTCTGTACACTCACTACTCGTCTGTGGCGTTTATAAATAAACAATGTCCGATTCGTTCTCGTGTGACCGCGTGAGGTTCGTTCTGAGGTTAGAGCGTCCTGCTATCCAATCCCTCTCTCGTTCCTATACAACCGCCATCCTGGCGCATCTCAGCTTACGTCTCGGAAAGAGCAAGAAACGTGGAAAGACATGAAGAGCATATGGTGAGCTTTTAAAACCCTGTACATGTTTTCGTTGTCTTTTCTTTTTTTTTTTTTTCTTTTATAAAGAAAGGAGAACTCGGTAAAAGTATAGATGAATCAAAGCGAGCGTTTGACATTCTAGTCGAGTCGGACTGTGCTAGTCGAGTCGGAGTGTGTGAACAGACTATAAATGAACCGGTTTCTTCATTCCGAAGCTTGAGGTCTAGTTTTCGTAGACGAAGTGTACGCGTGTCGTCATAGTTACGGGGGGGCGGGGCGGTGGGTGTTCAGTGAAGTCTTATGTCATTATTTTGACATAATAGCTCGTTATTTCAATAATCGTTAATTCAATAAACTTAGTATTTACCACTCCTCAATCTATCAATAATATTAATAATAATAATCATCATCATCATCATCATCATCATAATAATAGCGAATGTAGATATGGGAAACCCTGCTGAAATTTCCTACTCCTTCCACGATGGTTACGCAAACAGGAAACGCCTCCTAAGAGGAAACGTCACCGCGTCGATAATGACGTTTTTGTTGTTAATAAATAACACGTTTTTCTGACTCTGTTTATTATTATGCGTCCATTATGCTGAGCATCTGCTTCGCAAGCGCCGGTGAATGAGCCGTTCTAGAAACGTTGTAGAAACGTTGTGATGGTATATATATATATATATATATATATATATATATATATATGGGGTTTGTTTTTGTTTAGATGAATGACCCCTTGTGGCTCGGCAGTGTGTGTTTGATTGTGTGTGATGCGATTGTTGTAATCGAAAATAGTCCTGAAAGCATGATGCAACCTGTGATAACAACGCAAATGGAGCTCTCTCTCCGAGGACTGTTTTCTGCCGTCTGATTGGCAGGTGAGGGAGAGTGTGAACTCTCCAAGCCAGAGGTGTGTGTGAGTGTGTGAGTGTGTGGTGCGCGATGACTGTTAGCGCTGAAGGTTTTGGAGCTAAACGAGGCAGTGATGAAGATGGGGCAGACAGCGTAGCCAATGTGAGCTGAAGTCGTTGCAGTGTCACCCGGATGAATTGTGTTTTGAAGACAGCCCGTGGCAGCAGGCCTGAACCTGACCGAGATATTTAAGCAGTGCACAACATGTACACACACACACACACACACACACACACACAATTCATCTATGTTGTTCATACACTGAGTGTGTTTTTATTGCTTCTCCCTCTGGTGTTCTATCCCCTCATCCACACATCTCTGTGTTTTGGTCCCTTTAGACCGCCATTACGACGTGAAACGTGAAACGTGTGGCAGCAAAACACGTGTGTGCGTTAATCGTTACACAACATACAGAGTAGCAACACCACAACAAGACCGACCGGTCCGCGTGCGAGTGACTAGATGGTTAAATCTACTGGAGTGAATACAGATATGAATACCAAGCGCATCTACTGTATTTACGACTAGAACCCGGAATCAGGACTGAGATCCCACGAGTAAACATGTCGACGTCAGGGTTTCCAGGAACAACAACAACAACAAAATGTACAGTTACGGCCACGCCCACTTTTGTCTTACAGCGAAACATTCTCTTTTTTCAAGAATGAATTGCTTCAAGGTTTCAGCGCCGTAGCAGCCGGTTCAAATGCTGCATGGGTTCATGAGTGTGTGAGATATGTGTGTGTGTGTGTGTGTGTGTGTGTGTGTGTGTGTGTGTGTGTGTGTGAGATGTGTCAGGCTGAAAGTGTGAGACTCGGTTCACACAGGTCGGTCTGTAACGAGCCGTGTCGAGAGAAGTGTCGCGCCGAAGCGTTATGAATAACAGTTTCTGATATCTCACCAGAACGAATCGATTTGTGGTTATTTTAGAGGCAGGCCGTCGATTAAAAAACGGTTTATTTGTGTTCATCACTCAAATTTCTAACCGCCGACACGCTCGTCTTGTGTAAATATCTCTTCTTTGCACATTTTTAGTAGCTTGCTCGAATTTATTGCAGCTAGCTTTGTTGCGAACACACTAGCCAGCTAGCTATTTTATGAAAATGATAGCGCTGAGAAAGGATGAGACAAAACGTGACGATGACCCGAGCGCGAAGTTTGTAACTCATGGCCATTAGCTTGCCTTACTCGTATATTAGCAGCAGTTAGCTTTATCGCTCTGGTTGCAGAATCCGAAGAAGAATCGCAGCTCACTGAGAAATCGTAAAAATCTATCCTGAAAAACGAAAGTCAGAGCTTTTGCTCTGACTGTTACGAAGCGCTGACACTGGAGACTCCTTCCGTGAACGTCAAGTAAACGTCTGCGTACGGAAAACGTCAGCATTTCGATGAGCGGTTACTATAGAAACGATAACGTGTTAGAGCGGGCGCGTTAAGAATGATAAAAACCTGTAGCTGCGCTACTGTCGAAACCTTCTGACCAATCAGAATTCGACAGCGCTCTGGTATTAATCCCTTTAATCACCGCTGATGTATTTATCTCTGCTAAATTTAATCTCGTGTGAGAGCATCATATAATAAAACTTTATTCGTTTTTCATAACAGATGGATTAAAAGGGGGGGGGGCGGGGGACAGGGGGGTAAGCTGTAAGAGTGTGTGTGTGTGCGTGCGTATGTGTGTGTGTGTGTGTGTGTGTGTGCGTGCGTGTGCTGTCTCTTTGGCTGGTTGCCCATCAGGGATCAGGATCTGTTTTTGGCAGAGATGCAGTCGTAAAGCCAGAAGCACTTCGGCTATGGAAAGAGTCCTAAAAGTCGTAAAGCTTCCTAGCTGCCGAGGCGGTGAGGCGCTAACTGCCTTATCCCCGCCTTACAGGCAGCAGCTGTGCACTCAGTACTGTAGATCTTCAATCTGGGACACAGTGGAAACAATGCAGAAATGTCACAAACAACTCTGTTTCAGTTCAGCTCAGGTGGCCTAGAAAGTTCCCTAGAAATGTGGAAAAACGCAATAAAAGAATAAATGATTGACTGTTCATGTGCGGACGAGAAATTAATGGGGGGAAAACGACGTAAGTGGCTTGGTGAG
>CM022770.1:22283212-22313212 GCA_012411365.1 Ameiurus melas | reverse complement strand
CCACGCCCCTGCCGACACCCCTTCACATCCTCGTAAATAATTACGAGGAGAAGTTGCACGTTTGTAAAGACGTATCTCGGCTTTTCGAGCTGTTGAATGTCCGAGCGGACTTGAAAGTGATATCTGAAGTGAGCATGCGAACCGCCATAAATTTCAGGGGCGGAGCTTTGTGTATGTTGCGTCTGAGGTTTAATGTGACAATCTGATTAGAGAGAACATTTTATACAGAGGAAAAATCCCACGTGTACATCTGGCAAAGCCCCGGAAGCTAAATATCGATTTTTATTCTATAAGCAGACAAAAATGTAGGGGGCGTGTCTTATTGTCTTATAAATGGTGCAACCTTCAGTTCATAAAAATAACTAAATAAATAAATAACTCGAGCTAAAATAATGGACTGCATCAGAGATCCATCACTGAGGTGGGAGATTCCTGCTAAATTCTTTAAGAGGAGCTTTAACAGAAGACACTGCGGTGAGGTCTGTCTCTCTTCTCTCTCTCTCTCTCTCTCTGTCTCTCTCTCTGTCTCTCTCTCTCTCTGTCTCTTTGTCTCTCTCTGTCTCTCTGTCTCTCTCTCTCTCTCTGTCTTTCTCTCTCTCTCTCTGTCTTTCTCTCTCTCTCTCTCTCTCTCTCTCTCTTTCTCTCCCTCTCCTCTCTCTCTCTCTCTCCCTCTCTCCCTCTCTCCCCTCCCTCTGTGCCTGTCCTGAATTACCGCAGCCTCCACGAGGAGACGGGAGCATTACGTCACCTCCCTGACTCGGCCTCGGTTCCCGTGGCGACCGTCTCCTCAGGATGTGCTGCATGCGCACGAGGGTGGGAAGGATGAGTGAAGCAGGGAGGGAGGGAGGGAAGCAGGGCGAAAGACGTAAAGAAGAAGAAGAAGAAGAAGCGAGCCTGCAGGCTTCAGAGTGAAGCACCGAGGAGAAAAATTACAGCCTGGCCTCTGCCCGTTAATTATCCCACTTCACAAAGTAGTCATTAAACCACGTCGGGCTCCTAATGGGCTGGATTTAATCTAAGTGGGTTAAATATATAAATAAGGTGTCAAAAATAAGCTCAGTGAACCGACCGATTTGTAAATATACTCTGGCTTGAGTACAGGCTAAATCACACACACACACACACACACACACACACACACACACGTGTATTTAATAACTCTGTTTATTTCCGAAAGCTGCAGACTGAGACCCCGGGCTGATTTTCTGTCATCAGTGACACATATGATGTTCACGTCTTCTCTTCATCCCAGCTCTCCAAAAGACAGAGAAGCATGGAGGAGGAGAAGGAACAAACCAGATCTCCTTCGATCTGCTTTGAGGGGGGAAAAAAAAGTAATTAGGAGGGAGGCAGGAGGTAGATACGATTCACTGAGATAGCAAATGAAATGGACTGTGGTGATCCCTGGTGTTAAAAAAAAGCCAGAAGAACAATTCAATTCCTTTTCTGTTTTTTTTTTTTTTTTTCCTTCCTTTTTTTCTGAGCTGCCGTTGTAGCAAAGTTCTAGCGCGGTGCTGCTGCATTCTCAACTCAGAAGGTAAATAATAAAAACCTCTATAATAGCATCATTTTTCATGCGCTCATTGTTTCTATAGTAACTAAAGACGCTGCGTTTTCTGCTTTTTCTTTTCCGACACGTTACTGAAACCTTAAGTATCAACCGATACCGATACCGAAAACTACAAATCTTTCATGTTTCTCAAACAAACAAACTAACAAACAAAATAACACTGGCATTTAAACATAATAAAATCTCTAATATTTAACCGTATTTCCAGTTCCAACAATACATTTCTTTTCCAAATCCAGCTCAGACCTTTTTAATCATTTGTCACGGGTGGATCCGATATCCGATATATATTTTCTCGTATATCTGATCCACCAGTTGTTGCTCAGTTGTATTGGATCTCTAAGTTTTTTTGTTGTTGTTGTTGTTGTTGTTGTTGTTGTCTTGTTAACGTCAAGAGAGACTAGAGGAGGAGTGTCCGATCTTATCCGGAAAGGCTCCTGCTTGGTTGGAATGAAAACCTGCACCCATACCGTTGCGGATAAGATTGGACACCCCTGGACTGGCGTATCGCTGCTATAACGCAAGTCGAAATGTAACTATAAATCTTCCCCGTGTGGATTATTTTCCTAAAACAGCATGGCCCGTGGTGTGTTCATAAAGTCCTGACATAATGAACACCTTCCGTCCAATCAGATCGGTGATGAAATATCCAAATCCCGGACCGTCGTTGTTTACTGAGCTGTACAGGATGTTCTCGCGCGTCGTTTCAGAGCGCACTGACGTGAAGCTGCTTTTAATAATGGAGACGTTGTGAGCAGTGTGACCGGTGTAACAGGACACGTTACTCCTCACACGGTGTGTAGCAGTGGATGTGAATGGACGAGAATGCTCTCTCTCTCTCTCTCTCTCTCTCTCTCTATCTCTCTCTCATTGACGTTTTATCTTCCCGCTGCGTCTGCATTGCTGGATTTCAGGAAAGGATGAATGAAAGTCATTGCAGTTGGCGTCTGCCGATTGTCTGCTGATTGCTCTCTGTTCAGCCATCCAGATCGTTTTAATCGTCCAGTAGTAGCCAGTTAAGCCGAATGGACTTCCTGAAGATGTTTCCGTTGATAAAAGAGAGATGTACAGTATATTATATCACAGCACCTTGTCTTACTGCTACCGTAATGCTCTCAGGAGGCGCGATTCTCTCCGTAAAACAACGTCTTAAAAGTTATTTTCGAATATTTTGCAATATTATCGTCACGTCTTATTGTTCGAAGTGCTGTTTTTCCTTTTATCGCGTCTCTCTCTCTCTCTCTCTCTGCTATAACTTCCTCCTGTTTTCTACTCTTTACTGTAGTCGTTATTAGACTCCATCAAGTCGCATTTTCTCCTGTAATCCACTGCCTCCATCATCACCGAGCCGCCGCGCGGTTAGCGTCACGCTCAGACATCACACGGCCGATCTATGAGCGTAAATAAGACATTCCTCTGAGGAGACTCGACGGAGCTAATGATGTTCAACCCTCCTCATGATTCATTCTCCACATTTCAGCTCCAATTTGGTTTGAAGCCTCGGCGCTGCTCTGGGGTTTTGTAATTCCACAGAATCAGTATATGAAGCAGGATGAATGAACCACACTTACCACCTTTTATTAGCCTGTTCTTTTTTATTAGCACCCGTGTACTCAGGAGCCATGAATGCTCAAAGATGTAATAAAGAAACAATAAACCTATTTGCGGAATTGATCGACCGCCCGCTCTTCTCCTGGTGTGTATTTGCTTCACATATTTAAACCATCCTGCTAGATTATATTAAAATCATCAAGATCGGTTCATCTTAACAGTATTTCCCCCCAAAACGTAAAGTTCTGTAGGTTGTTTTAAAGGAATACTAAGCGGTGAAAATGCTAATCGGTCCAAAATGATGTATTGTTTTGCTGAACAATGCTAGCATTATGATCCATAGCTTAGATATTAGCGATGCATCATCGTGCTAGCGTCGTTCGGTAAAGCACTACGTGCATTTTGGATTGAAAAGATTTTTAAAAAGTGTTTCTGAGGTGAAATCTAATGCTAGCTTGCACTAAAGTCATAGGAATAGGTTTTACTTTGCAAACGGTCTCGTATTAGCTTCATATGTGAGTCACGGACGCTAATATCGTACGGTGAATGTAAGAAGAGGTTGGTTAGCATTATTGGTAGCTATTAGCTAGGTCTTGTGATTAGCGTCGTTCAGTCACCTCTGCGTGTAAAAGCAACGTAACAACTCACGTATGTCTGTTCTCTTGTTGGGTTTCAGGAATGACCGCCGCTGCGTCTCTGGTGTCCTTGGCTTGGGCTCTGGCATCCTACCAGAAGGCTTTACGGGATTCACGTGACGACAAGAAGCCCGTCAGCTACCTGGCCGTCATCATTCAGTTCTGCTGGCACTTCTTCACCATCGCGGCACGTGTCGTGACCTTTGCCCTGTTCGCCTCCGTGTTCCAGCTCTACTTCGGAATTTTCATCGTGCTGCATTGGTGCATCATGACCTTCTGGATCGTGCATTGCGAGACCGAGTTCTGCGTCACCAAGTGGGAGGAGATTGTCTTTGACATGGTGGTGGGGATCATCTACATCTTCAGCTGGTTCAACGTGAAGGAGGGCCGCACGCGCTGCCGCCTCTTCATCTACTACTTGGTCATCTTGTTGGAAAACGCAGCGCTCAGCGCGCTCTGGTATCTGTACCGCTCACCGCTGGGCACCGACGCCTTCGCCGTTCCGGCCCTGTGCGTCATTTTTCCAGCTTCTTCACAGGGATCGTCTTCATGCTCATGTACTACGCTTTCTTCCATCCTAACGGGCCACGATTTGGACGCTCGGCCAGCCTGAGCCAGCTGGACGATACCAACGTCACTACCGGCTTCGCCATGCCAACCGAAGGTGCCACCAATTCCCTTCGCTCTAACAGGGGTGGCACGCTGGCAAGGGACGCTGATCGCGATGCTAAGTACACCGAGCGAGACGGATGCGCTCCTGTTTTTCAAGTTCGTCCCACAGCTCCGTCCACGCCATCCTCTCGCACCCATCGCGTGGACGAAACGGTGATCAGAATAGACGTATGCAGGAACCGATACCCAGCCTGGGAAAGGCACGTGCTGGACCGCGGCATACGCAGAGCCATCTTGGCTATCGCTAACTCGCCCACGCCACCTCGACTGCAGTACAAGGACGACATGCTCATCCAGGAGCGGTTGGAGTACGAGACCACGTTGTAGCTCACCCACTTTTCCACAGCTTGGTACGTGGAATCTTCTAGGTTATCATCCATTAACAGCAGGACTGTGGCAATAACATGACTAGCGGAGCGGGACTGTCGAGCCCATAGCATTTAGCCATGATGTTGATTGTCATGGATGGAAGGAAAAATTTTTAAAAAGTGGAGAGAGAGGAAAAAAAAAAAACAAGAATAAAATATAAAAACAAACAAATAGGCACAACATGTTCACCGGTGTAAGGATTGGTATTTTTTTAGTCTTTTTTTTTTTTCATAGATTCAGGTTTTCTCAATTTTTTTGGTTTTTACTTATCAGGGAATATGTTGTTTTTGGTTTTTTTCCCCTCGGTGTGGAGCAGATATCAAGTCTGCAGACACTACAGTCCGTTCATAAGCTTATTCGCTGGAGTTAACTCCGCAACACTACTCCTTTTTTTGGTCATCTAAATATATCTACTGTTGTTCAGGCCTTTAAATTAGAATTAGAAATCTGCCATAACGCATCCTGGAATAGTGACATTACCTGGACAACGGGACAGACAGGTGACCTAGTCTAATGCTGATCAAACTCGTGGAGACAAAAAGAAACTCGCCAGGGTGAGGGGTGCTGAAACCCACGAGTCGTCTGACATCAGCAAAACTCTCGCAGTGCCAAAAAGATCCTGGTCCATACTGGACTCCATGGTGGACATGGTGGACCTGGAGTCTCTGCCAGTAAACTGTACAAAAAACAAACAAACAAACAAAAAAACAGGGCAGCATTTCAATCATCTACTTGAATATTATTTTAAAAAAAAAATAATTATTTAAAAAAAAATGTCAAAAGTGAATGGACAGAAAGCCACACAGGACTGACCCAGGCTCAAACACTCAACTTCTCTCCTGGAGAAGGAACCAGGCCAAGAAAACGCTTCCTGGCAGCTCGGCTCACGCTGGCTGATATGGATCTCTCAAGAAACGCTCACACACACACACACACACACACACACACACACACGTATGTACTGAGAAACACACACAACACAGAGCAATCCACAGCAGCCGAGCACTCGTGACAGCCAGGATGGATTCCACCGCTAAAAGATTCACGATACGGTGTTCTTCATGAGTCTGTGTGAACTCGCACGAGTGTTGCTGATCACGATTGTGTGTGTAGGTGTGTATTCGCTCGGCAGTACCGGACACGGCGTCCACCGGTTCACGTGCCGCGCGCTACACGACGCTGTATCTTTAAATCTCCCAAACAGCTCACCTGTATATGAAAGGGAAAAAAAAAACAAAAAAGCATCCAGTCTCTTTCAGTTAAAAGTGCTTCTTAGTGTCTTTTTATAGGAGGTGAAGACGGCGAAGTCGGGGACGACGGGAGAGGACGCCGTACGACAAGCACAAGACTTGAGCACAGCTAAAATGGTTCCTGTACTGGCAGGAACTAAACAAATGGTACAAGTCTAAAGTTCTCGATGCGATCTCGGATGTCCTGCGTTGTTAGACTCGGACAAGGGTGTCTGTGGTCTTTCTTTAGACATGTGACGTAACTGTAATTTCATTTTCGATCAGGATTTCGATGAATTTGAGTGCGTGCTAGGCATGTGCCAATATTCACAATATTCGGTTGCACAGTAAATACACGATAATTTGACACATCGTGGACGGGAATTTTCGACACTCCCCCTGCGTCCGGTTCAGATCCAGGCTGTGCGTGTAGATCGGATTCGTTTTTTTCATTCATTCATCCTCAGTAACCGGTTTATCCTGATCAGAGTTGTGATGGATCTGAAGTCTACCCCTGGAAGACTAGGTGTGAGACGGGAAAAGACCCTGGATGGGACGCCATTCTGTCGCAAGATACTAGACGCTCATGAACACCTATGGGTAATGTAGATTTGCCAGTTCAAGTACTGGCAGTTTTGGGAGGAAACTGGAGAACCCAAAGAACCACCACATGGACATTGGGGGGCTGAAAAAACCCTAAACAAAACCCTATCCCATTCCTATGTCCAATCATTTGGGTTCACCAAATGGCGGTTTGAAGAAAGACTAAACGACATGGCAGATAGAAATGCTGTCCTATCTCTTTGTGTTTTTACTGGTTATGGTTGTTGGCTCGCTTGGTCTGAACGGAAGTCTCCACGTCTCGCCACAGCTAAAATTCTCATTCTGATCTAACGCCACTACGTCCACCAGACCACTTATTTGGCGCCAATCTGGCTTCCCATTCCAAACCTACAGAACCAAAATCGCAAATTTCTAGTTCATTAGCACGACTCGACGAGTGCTTTTTGTTCTCGTCCGGTAGCAGCGCCATGACGATGTCACAAACCGCGATAAAAGTTTGATCCTTTTTTAATATCGGGCACACGCGTAGCACCCACGCGCACGCACGCCACAGTTTGGTCGTTGTAGTTTTTTTTCGTTTTTTTTGAACTGCACAATGCTTCGCTGTATGCCGTTAACCGTGTGACGGTGACGACGAGAGCAGAATAGATTCGACTCCATTTACAATCAAAGTGAGAAATTAGACGTCCAGTCAAACGTTGAAGATGTGATGAGATGAGCTTTGAATCCGAAATCCCGCCACCAACATGATTTCTGTATCGTTGAGCAATTTAGTAAGACTGTTTAGTCCAATAAAGACATGTAAATAAAACAATCAAAGATTCATTGACCCCTCCCCCTCCCCCCCCCCACATGCCCATGTCCTCTAGTCAGACTCACTTCCTTTGTTTCTTTGCTATCAGCATTTTCATTGTTGGTTTTTTTTTTTGGGGTTACCTTTTATTTATTTATTTATTACAGTGACAGACTGTTACAAAACTCTGAACGAGACCTTCATCCGGATAACCTCCAAAAACCTCCTTGAGCGAGACACAACGCAACTAGCAGAAGAATTACGAGCATTGCGACGTGAAAACGTTTACCCACTGAAGCATAGACGCGCCAAAACGTTTCCCAGGAAGACTGGAATTAACCTGAATCCGATTCGAATCCGTACCGAAATGTCCGTGTGTGTGTGTGTGTGTGTGTGTGTGTGCTTGAAACCTTCCACACGTTTGTTTGATCAGCCAGTGTGTCAACACGAGATACCATCTGTTTTCTCAGCGATGTCGATGTTCATGTCGAGGTTGTGCAAGCGCTCGTCCTCGGGCCGCTGGAGCTCGCTGACCTGTTCCTCTCGTCCGTCATGTCCTCGTAAACAAATCTCGGGTTGGCGTGTCATCCCTTTATACCGTTCGACGATGTCCAAGTACTCCCTCGGGCACTGAGGATCGTTCCCAGTCGTTTTGCGTACACATCGGAAGTTGAGAATGTAGTCCACGAGAGTGATTGTAGAACTGTTAAAAACGACGAAAGACTCCGAGCGCTTGGGCTGGAGGAGTTCTGGACTCCGATTTCAAGCGTGATGTTTCTCCCGAGCTTAATTTATTCCACAACTCCATATAGTGGTTCTTCAAACATTTTCTGAATGTCTTTCCGTATGCACTCCCTTTCTTAGACTATTTTTATTCCTGCATACGAACCCGGGGCTTTCGTGATGTATATAAAGTGAGGCCGGAGCGATATTGGCGTCTCTCGCTGGAGCGGTTTCATGTTGAATTGGATTTCGCATTGATCCCTGACCCCCTTTGGCGTATTTCATGCTCCGAACGCATGTGATGTGTTCAGAGCTCGAAGCTCTCCCTGATCTTTTCTCAGGGAGAACTCGCCAAGAGCAGTTCGGTTGCCGTAAAGGCAGCTTGGAGTGTTGGAGCTCTGATATTGATATTGTATCATAGACTGGATCGGTGCAGTCATAACATTAGACGACGTGAGCCAGAAGATAGGTTTCGAACAAAGTTACGGAATCCCTGTATGAAAAGGAGCCCAAAGAGACTCCTGCACTTGTCAGTCAGAACATCTTGGTGGTCCAGTAACTTTCGGACAGGAAACAGGAAGTACACTCCTTAAAAAACATCTCCTTAGGGGCTGTTTGTCCCTTCAAGCTATCTAAAGGTTTCTACGTGAAACCCTTAGGATTCCACGTAGAACCTTCATGGATTTTTCCCCAAAGGACAAACCCTTCAAGGTCACTAGATGGAACCTTAGTGATGAGGGTTCTGGGAAAGCAACGCTTTAGTGGGGACTGCAGTAGTATTAAGGTTTGCTCTTTATTCAATAAGCTGACCGTTCCAATTACACCTAAAGTGTTCCTCAAAGGTTCTTCGGATATTTATGGTTCTCATTTTCCTAGAGAACCTTTAAAGAAGCGCTTTTTTATTTATTTATTTATTTTTTTTTTAAAGAGTGTAGGTATTAACTGTGTAAGTGTATGGTTCCAAATTATTGGTGATTATTTTCTTCTTAATACCTCTAACCTGTCAGGCTTTTTAAATTTAGCAAACCGTCTTTGTACTTGGTAGACTCTTGGGGGGGGGGTTCTTCAAAGGTTTATTGGATAATTAAGGGTTCTTGACTTCCTATGCGGAACCCTTTCTCAAAGGGAAACCCTACCCTTAACTTTTTTCCTTCGTAAGAGCGTATCTTTATCGTAAAACTTCTATGTAGTTAACTCGCGGGACGTGTGAAATCGTCGCACACGTCTTACTTGTATCGTTGTATTTAGGGTTTATTTGATTAAAAATATCCATTCCATACCGTCTCTCTGGAAAGACTGTAAATGGTAATAACCTACCTCAAGAGGGTGTAGTAAACAGAGCACCTCCATCTGTTGGGGAATGGAGTAGATGGTCCTAAGATGGAGGGTGATGGTGACAGAATAGAGTGATGGTGGTACTAACAAGGTCAGCGCCTGGAAGGTTTCGAGAGCCAGCGTTGAGGGCCGTTGAGGATGGATCTTAACCCTGGATCGGATTCTGCTGCCAGATGAAATAATGTAGTTATAAGGAAGATGTCGGCAGGTGGGGGTTCTCCTGTTTGTACCCAACTCGTTAGGAAATCCGAGCTCAAAACCCGGGGACTTCAGATACTCTAAACGCAATGTAGGACAGTCAGGAAGACCGCTTGCTCATACATTCATTCATTCATTGCTGCTTCGATCCCTTTTATTTGCCTTAAATAAACTGGGTTTATTTTTTTTCCCTCACCAGTGATGGTCCAAAGTCGTCCGTTGATTCATTTCATTCGAGTTACTGTGCTTCTACCGCAGGTGGATTTCACACGTGACATCGATTGAGCTCATTCTGCAGTCTAACAATCAAAAGACACGATGATCATGACGACGATGACGACTGTTACAGCTCGGGAACGCTTCGAACTGAGGAACAAGTGGTGCGGAAAGCGTGACTCTGTCATTTATTATTTTTTTTTTTTTACGTTGATGTGTATGCAGACTCGACGTGTTCTATCCAATGACACGTGTATGGTCGTCCCTCGCCGTTAGAATTAGGTAATTAGATGAAATAAAATGGCGTGAGGGGGAAATAAATAAATAAATAAGTAAGTTAAAAAAAAAAAAAAAAAAAAAAAAACCCACATTAGTGGTTCCCACCAGAGCGCTCGGGATTAGTACAAGCACAGTAGTTCGATGAACTTCGGATAGACGTGTTCAAACGAATCGCAGACGTTAACGCGGGTGTACAGATGTTCTCGGAAGCTCGCCGACAGCCGTGACCCGCAAGCGGCTGTCCGACTGTAAATAAATGTATGCAAATGTACATGTTTAAACAAACATTCCTTTTTCGAGTCGTGACTGTAAAAAGGGTGGATGTTGACTAGAAGGCGGCGATGAAACGCCGAGAAAATGGCAGTACCATAGGGCGTAATTCAGATTAAAAATCTAAACTAGTGTGGTGTACTTGACGTATTAAATGGGGAAAAAAGAAAACATTTGCAAAAAAGATGAAAAAAACTAAACAAAAACAAACAAACCTGTTCATTATTGGTCTAAGTTGCATTGTGTGATGAAAGTGCTTCAAATGCATCGACTCTGTTACCTGATTTTATTGTATATTGAAGAATAAGACAAAAAAAAAAAAAGAGCATTACATTTTTGTATATATTGGATTTTTGTAAATTTTTATTTGATTCTAATGCAACACAAAAGTACCAAATTCATTTAATAAAGTACACTGTGGTCATTTTCTACGTCTCCCTCGCCACGTTCTTTTTCGGACGACAGAAGCTGAAGATTTTGAGGTGGGAAGAGATGCTGATTGCACCCTTGACCTTTAACCTTGAACCCTGACCTGCTCAGATGTGCGCTTGAACTGGATTCCGTCTCAGTTGTAAATCGCACTGAAGGAAGCGAAATCCACCAGGTGCGATCGCTTCGCCTGAAACAGAGCAACTTCGAAGATGGCTTTAAGCCCCGCCCAGTTCGCGATCATATCATTCCCCCTCGAAATCATATATTTTAACAATTATTTTTAATGTTCTAGGATTTTAAAAAGAAAAGAACGCACGATAATTTGGAGTTTGTCCTGCACGCTTGCCCAGTTAATAGGAAAAATGGGTTCTCGAAGGGGTTCTAAAGATTTATTGGATAATTAAGCCTCGGAAAACGGTCCTACGTGGAGTCCTTTGTGATACGGAAACACTCTGTTGCAAGGACGTTCTACGAAAAGGGTCCGGAGTGTAACAGACCCGTCATTATTGAACAAGGCTGACGAAGAACCGATGACGAAATGAAAAGGGAAAAAAGTTCTAAGAAAAGTTAACTAAATGTTAAAAACCTGAGAGGTTCTAAGAAGAAAATAATTACCCAGTTAAATGGGAAACAAAGCTGTTCTTTTAAGGTTCTTTAAGGAATGAATATGGGTTCTTAGCTTCCAAAAAACATTTCTGATATGGACTTACTCTGTTCTTGGGTTCTATCGTAAAGGGTTCAAAGTGAAACCCTTTTAATACGGTAGGAGCCTTTAAAGAACCATTATTTTAGTGTACCAAGGGTTCTTCAAGGGTTTTAAGGATAATTATAGGTTCTAAGCTTTCAAAAAAAACCTTAGTGCTAGGGAAACGTGTATGTACACTACTAACGATAAGCTTTCCTGGGTTCTCGGTCGGCTCTATAGAAGAACCCTTAAGGATTTTAAAGTTCTAAGTTAATAAAAAAAAAAATCAACCCAGAACTAGAATGAACAGAACAGAAAATCAAACTCCTGTCTGTCTCAGACACTTGATATGAAACGTTCTTAAAGCACACGATGATACCTGTCAAGGGGTGGGAGATATTATGCAGCACGTGAACAGTCAGTTCTGAAATCTGGTGGGGTGTTCCCGGTTCCTAACGGTTAGTACCTACCAAAAATGGTCCAAGGCGATAGGGTCATGGGTGCGTGAGCATCAGAACTGGACCATGGAGTAAAGGAAGATGGTGGCCTGGTCTGATGGATCACGTTTTCTTTTACATCACGTGGACGTCCGGAGGCGTGTGTGTGTGTGTGTCACTTACCTGGGGAAGAGACGGCACCAGGATGCACTAATGGGAGGAAGGTGAGCCGGCGGAGGTAGTGTGATGTTCTGGGGAATGTTCTACTGGGAAACCTAGTGTGGATTTTACTTGCAGACCAAAGTACATCCCGTTCATGGTTACGGTATTCCCAAATAGCAGTGCAGGATAATGCGTCATGCCACACTGCAAAAATAGTTCAGGAACGGTTCGAGGAACGCAACGAAGAGTTGTTGACTCGGTCTCCGAATTTCCCCAGATCTCAATCCGATCGAGCGTCTGTGGGACGTTCTGGACAAACGAGGACTCCACGGAGAACCGACCTCGCAACCTACAGCGCTTACAGGATCTGCTTTCCAGACATTTCTGAATGCTAAATTCTTTAAAAACAAAACAAAACAAAACAAAACAAAAACAACACTGTAGGGTTGTACGACTCAGCAACGGAGAAGAAAAAAAAAATTCAAGCTTGAAAGAAGTTTGAAATGCAGCCAGTGGCAGAAACGTCCAGTTACAGCTTGCGTAAAATCCGAATACGCCCGGAGGCGTTCCGTAATCGAGCGCTTTTAAAAAGGTTCCTAATTGGTAGGAGCTGATGGAAGAAAGCAGCTGCTCTTGGTGTACAATGAGCAAATGAACGAGCAATAACTGACCCAGACCTAATCAAAAAATACGTTTTTATTTCGAGTGTTTTTTTTATTTATTTTTTAATCTACAATCACCACCGGGCGGATCAGTACGGGGGTCGCACGCTGCACGATGGTCACACTGATGCGCTTTGCATCGCTGTGTTCGTGCTCACGCTCCCCAGTCCATTACACAAACATTAAGCTCAGAAGTGCTAGCAGCGCTAACAACGAGCTCATCTGCACAACCATAACACATTCCTTCATTAATAACGACGTTACGGACAGACGGAAGGTTCGAGAATAACAAAACAGTCGGATAATTGTTCCCACTACGATGCTTTAGATACTATGTACATGATCATCGATACGCATACGGAGTTGCCGGTTTATCAGACCCTCCTACCGCGTAGCTAGACGATCACCGATTGGTCAGAAGTGTACCGATTCATTTTCTCTACCTGCGGATCGGACAGTAGCGCGTCGCCAAATCACAGCTTTATACTAAAGCGCTCGTCCTGATACCGTCGTCGTTTCTATAGCAACTTGCTGTATGATGCACTTAAATCCACGTGTAGATTTGTTGATATGTCAGGACGTGTTTATTTAACGCTCATGGAAGGAGTCTCCAGTGTCAGCGTTCACTGTAACTAAGTTTTCCAACATACTGTGATTTTTTTTTTTTTTTTTTATTCTAATTAAAGGGCACTTATTATGGATTTGAAACGTGCCTCATTTTGTTTTAGAGGTCTTATACGATAGATTTACACGCATCCAAGGTGCACTTTAACGTGCTCGTAATTTAAACTGCAGCATTTTTTTTTTTTTTTTATTTTTTTTTTTTTCTTTTTATTTTCCCCTTTTTTTTTTTTTTTTTTTTTTTTTTTTTTTTTTTTTTTTTCCTTTCCCCCTTTTTTAAAACTTTTTTTTTTTTTGCCATGACTGCAGGGTGACATCATAGAAAAGGTAGGTAGGTAGATGCATCTAAAACCGGCAACTTGGTATAAGCGTGTATGAATTTTTCCCCATTAAGGAAATCATAGCGAACACATTTTTAAACACCTTTTAGAAAGTCGGATGCAATAAAATCGCGGATATAAAAGCAATAATCATGATGCTTATTAGTTGTTCTGCTGGTCAAGTGTTCCAGGAATGTTGTGATTTCCCCTCATTAATGCGACAGCTCGTTATTATTATTATTATTATTATTATTATCGTCAACATTATTATGAATCAAGCCTTGAGTTTAGCAGACCTGTGCCACCTTAAACCCAGAAAAGTCTAGAACGATCCGAAAGATTTTGAGCCAAACAAACTTCACAGTCAAACCGCAGTATATCCCATTCAGTCCCGAATCACAGATAATCACAGTACGTTTTCATTTAAAATGTCGATCGTGACAGTTTCTATATGTAAGAAATACGTTCATTTTAAAATGGCAACAGCTCTAAAAGCCATTTCAGACATCAAGTAACCAAAAGGCCTCGTTTGTTTTGGCAGTGGTCCTTCAAAACGATCGAAGTGTGCAAATAAGTAAAAATACAAACAAACAAATACAAAAAAAACACATAAAAACACACGATGCACGGTCGTCCACTTCACGTGCACACGAGACATAATACACACCGTTATTAGAGATTCCCATTTTGGTGACATTTGCCGACGTGCCCATGCCACGAATATCAGTAACATCAAAAGATCACACACACACACACACATATAGAGGACATATTAATTTGGTAACACTTCCAGTTCTCTGTTAAAGTTATGCTGGGAATAAAAGTCGTAGAGTTTTTTTTTTTTTTTTTAAGCCCGAGAGGAAGCCGTGCTGTTCCTCTTCAGGCGTGCTGTGCAATCGGTCGTAGAGCACCTGAAAGAACTTAGCGTTATTCGTCTTTGGGGCGCATGTGGAATCGCTCCAGGAGAGCTCGCAGGACGCTGCCAGGTACCTTTTGGTGTCGGTCGATAAGCGCTTGAACTGCCGCCTGCACCTGAAGAAAGGTTCGGATTAGAGAAATTATTATAATCAACTGCATATTTGATGAAGAGAGACATTTGTTCCCCACAATATGACGGACTGCTCGGTGAGGCACCGACGAGGACTGACACCACCGTTCGTACTAACGATCTTGGGTCATAGCTGTTGTGTCGCACGCGCGGACGGAAGGTCGATATGGATGGACGGATGGTTGGTTGGTTGGATAGACGAGGAGTTGGACAGATAGATGGGCGGTTGGATGGACGGACGGACGGACAGACAGATGGAGGAGTGGTTAAAGAGATGGTTTGATTGGACAGATAAATAGGCTGAGAAGTGGCCGTATGTGTGGATGGATGGATGAAAGGTTGGTAGGATGCTGGTCGAATGGAGGGATGGTTGGCGGGATTCACAAAATGGTAGGAGAGTAGGTTGAGTGAATGGATGGATGGAGGGATGGATGGCAGGTTCATCAGTTGGATGGATGGATGGTCGATTCTTGATGGATGAATGGATGGATGAGTGAGTGTATGGTTGGTTGGAGAAATGGATGGACTATTTTGTTGATCCTGAATGGACAGACATGGATGGATGGATGGATGGATGGATGGATGGATGGATGGATGGGCAAATGTTTGGTTGGTTGGTCAGTTGGATGGATGAACGAATGAGGGGATGTTTGGTTGGAGAGATGGATGGATAGATTAATAGGCTGAGAAGTGGTTGGATGAATGGATGGTAGGATGCTGGTTGAATGGAGGGATGATTGGTGGGATTAATGAATGGTAGAAAGGGTAAGTTGAGAGAATGGATGGATGTATAGTAGGTTGAACATGGATGGATGGATGGATGGATGGATGGGTTGTTGATTAGATGGATTAACTGGATAGATGTTTTAATGGTTGGACAGATGGGCTATTGGATGGGTAGCTGTATGGCAGGTTGGACATATGAATGAATGGATGGATGGATGGATGGATGGATGGATTAATGGAGGACACTCTCCGTCTCTGTATAAGCCTGTGTGCATAGCTGTGTCTTTCTCTTGGTCTCTGTGCGTACTTATTTATGACTCTCTCAGATGCCGTACCTTTTCTGCCAACTCGGCCGCTGTGAGTTTGGGATCGTAGGGAATGGGGTCGCCCAGGTAAGTGCGGAATTTGACCGGGAATCCTCCGTAGACAGGCGCGATCGGGAGACGAAACCGCTCATACAGCCATCTAAAAAATCCTGAAGAGGACATGTGTGATTCATCAGCAGGGTGCTAAACTCATTACACTGGGTGGATTTACACAACGACCTTACACAAGACTTACTCAAATTTCCCAGAGAGCGGAATCCCTCCCGGACGTTCTGAGTAAACATGGGAATGACTGGCTGAAGAGAAAGAAAAGAAGCGAAGCAGTGGGACTTTAGTGGAGCAGAAAGGGCAGAAATGCGGTTCTCACTTTCCAGAACGTGTTTACGATAACGTACCACTTTGGAATCGATGGCCACTTGTGCGAAGCCCTTGCGTTTGCCCCACAGCAGCGTGTACGTCTCGTCGCTGAACAGAGCCTCCCGTACGCCTCCCGGAGAGATTCCCAGTAGGTGACCGCTTCGCAGAGCCTTCACGCACTCCTCCTGCGGCCCATGGATCACGCTAAACACCTCCAGCAGCAGCTTGAACCCTGATGGTAAAAAAAAAGAAAAAAGAAGAAAAAAAAAAGCAAGACATTATCATATAGCTAGTAATAAGTTAGATAATAACGGCAGGGAGATCATGCTAACCGTGTTTATTAGCGGTCAGAAAAATCGCTTTTCTTACGTGCATATTTGAAATTATTTTTCTAACTATTTATAAAATCTACCAGAAATTTGAAAGAATTTCCCTATGTGGTCTACGAGGACACGATGTGCAAATAAAGCAGAAGACAAGGCCACGGCACCTTCACTGGGACTGTCAAGCACAGAGGCCACACCTCCTTTAATGAGACTAGCAGACACAGAGGACACGCCTCCTTCACTGAGACAGACAACCAGTCACACTTCATTAGGAATGACAGAGGCCACACCTCCTTCATTAGGACAGGCAGAAGCCACGCCTCCTTCATTAGGACAGGCAGAAGCCACGCCTCCTTCATTAGGACAGGCAGAAGCCACACCTCCTTCATAAGGACAGACAGAAGCCACGCCTCCTTCATTAGGACAGGCAGAAGCCACGCCTCCTTCATTAGGACAGGCAGAAGCCACGCCTCCTTCATTAGGACAGACAGGAGCCACGCCTCCTTCATTAGGACAGACAGGAGCCACGCCTCCTTCATTAGGACTGACAGAAGCCACGCCTCCTTCATTAGGACTGACAGAAGCCACGCCTCCTTCATTAGGACTGACAGAAGCCACGCCTCCTTCATTAGGACTGACAGAAGCCACGCCTCCTTCATTAGGACTGACAGAAACCACGCCTCCTTCATTAGGACTGACAGGCCACACCTCCTCGTTAGGACTGACAGAAGCCACGCCTCTTTCATTAGGACTGACAGAAGCCACGCCCCTTCATTAGGACTGACAGAAGTCACGCCTTCATTAGGACTGACAGAAGCCACGCCTCTTTCATTAGGACTGACAGAAGCCACGCCTCCTTCATTAGGACTGACAGAAGCCACGCCTCGTTCATTAGGACTGACAGAAGCCACGCCTCGTTCATTAGGACTGACAGAAGCCACGCCTCCTTCATTAGGACTGACAGAAGCCACGCCTCCTTCATTAGGACTGACAGAAGCCACGCCTCCTTCATTAGGACTGACAGAAACCACGCCTCCTTCATTAGGACTGACAGGCCACACCTCCTTCGTTAGGACTGACAGAAGCCACGCCTCTTTCATTAGGACTGACAGAAGCCACGCCTCCTTCATTAGGACTGACAGAAGCCACGCCTTCATTAGGACTGACAGAAGCCACGTCTCTTTCATTAGGACTGACAGAAGCCACGCCTCCTTCATTAGGACTGACAGAAGCCACGCCTCCTTCATTAGGACTGACAGAAGCCACCGTTTCGCCTTCATTAGGACTGACAGAAGCCACGCCTCCTTCATTAGGACTGACAGAAGCCACGCCTCCTTCATTAGGACTGACAGAAGCCACGCCTCCTTCATTAGGACTGACAGAAGCCACGCCTCCTTCATTAGGACTGACAGAAGCCACGCCTCCTTCATTAGGACTGACAGAAGCCACGTCTCTTTCATTAGGACTGACAGAAGCCATGCCTCCTTCATTAGGACTGACAGGCCACACCTCCTTCATCCTGCCTGTTTACCTGGGATCTTGAACAGGAAGTGATCAGCCACCGAGTGACACGCGCGGCCTTTCTGAAGGATCACTCTCGCCAGGAAGTAGTAGTAGTCAATGGGAATCGCGCCGTGATAGTAGACGATGAGGGCGGGGCCTTCTTCTGGAATCTTCTCCAAACCATGGATTTCATAACCTGATATGAAAAAAGAGATTAATAATGTCCGCCCCTTACTAGTCGATATTCTTATTTTATTTCTATTTGTCATTTTTAAACTGTATTACAAAACAAATCTATTCCTATGCTCACTGCACGCACACACACACACACACACACTGTACTTTCTACATATTTTGACAAAGATATAATAGTTCTACTGTCAATATTTTGACCCGTCCCCCACCGCTGGCCCCTCGGTGCCGTGCCGTGCCATGCCATACACACCGTGCCATATGGCTCCGTGGCCGTCCCACAGCGTGGCCAGCGTCTTCCTGGCGCAGTCCCATGGGTTATAAGAGTAGGCCTCTCTCAGCTGGTTCTTGCGCTTGTACACGTGCAGGAAGAGGATGGACAGGTAGAGCAGGACGACGATGACGAAAGGCAGGATGAAGACGATGGCCAGGGGCGTGAACACCCACAGCAGGTACTCCAGTAAGCTGAGGTAGTCCTGAAGATTCCCCCAAGCCACCCAGTCCTCCCAGGCCACGAGGAGACACCTGAAGACACCCACAGTTTCGTCCCCGGACCAGCACGACTCATTCTGTCCAGGCATACTGCCGCTGCTGCTTCAGCCCGTCCCTCTGCCAGCAGGCGGACGGCTCCGGCTCGGGTTCCGGCTCGGGTTCCTGCTCCGGCTCCGACACACGTGCCTGAGTTAGACAAGAGCAAATAAATTCTCTGGCTTATTGTTTTCAAAACCCTATTCTTGAACTCCTACAGGAAGTAAACACATGTAACAGCAGGGAGACAATATGCGATTACTTGGAGGGAAAAGGAAAAAAAAAAAAAAAAAACACAAAACGAAGTAAATATTTCCGTTAAAATTGCATCTGATCAATAAAATCACACGTCAGGAACGAATTGCCAAACGATTTGCATACAGACGACAAGAATAAATAAACATGGATCAATAAATCTGAGATCAAACACGACACGAGCACTTAGGATTCAGAAGTGAACCTCTATTTTATTTTGACACCGACTCTGACATGAAAGATCCTAAAAATCGACACTGACATGCAAATAAATTAGTATTAGTAGCAGTGTTTAAACCGTCGATTTGACCGAAAATCGAAAAAGACACTGTGTTTAAGACTGACGATAAACACTGATGTATTTCTAACTCACACGGAACCAGCTGACTTAAACACCGGGGCATTAAAACACAAATGATATCATTACACAAACACATTAAACAGAAATTATAATGAAATACTTACTCTTTTGTTGGACAACCCGCCCTCAACCTGCTTCTCCTCCACATCTAATTTACATGCTAAAGCCTTAATAAAACTCACATAACTGTCTATTACTGTTGTTGTTGTTACGCTGTTTTCCTTCCGGGTTTTCCCACCCGGCTTTCTTTACATGTGACACCAACCGGAAGCACCTTCCTCCGCCATCAGCTTCCGTCGCTGTCTCTTCAAAACAAAAGTCTTCGCCACCGCATATACTCTTCAGTGATCCGAGTTGGAACGCGCGAATGATTTTCACCTTGCGTGCCCTGTCAAGATTGTTATTTATTTAAATATGAATAAATAAATCTATTGTATATGAATCCATTATTAGTGCGATTATAAGCAGGAATAATTAATATACATGGAAACTGGTTTGTATGGCATGTGGGGTGGGGGTGTTCTATTTTATTTATTTAATTAATTACTTAGTTACTTCTGTCGATTTATTTAGCTGTATTTAATTAATTTAATTATTTTATGTCCTATTTATTTATTTATTGCGCTAGTTAAGTTTGCGTAATTATTCTCTAAAAAATGTCTCAATTAAGCAGGAAGGGTGTTTGTTGCTAGGAGCAACAAAATATTTCTTTCTTCTTTTTTAATTAATTATTATAATTTTTTTTTAATGCAGTACAAAGATTCGTCCATAAAGATTGGTATTAAATACACCGAGCTGCGCCGTTGTTTTAGAGACTTTTAACTTGTCGGCTGTTCTCCCAGAATCCTTTGCTCGGTTGTGCCGAACACGTGAGAGTCGAACACTCTTTACTCTCAGCTGCTTGTATTAATCCTGCGCCGGTTTGATTGCTGTTATACATATTGATACGCGAGGTAGTGACGTCATGTCGGCCTTAATGAAGTGCGTGTGCTGATTGGCTGCTCCGGAATCCGCCCATGTTGGGGATTTTATCGTTTGCCATAATGATCAATCAGGTGAAATGGCACTCTGGTCCAATAGCTGAGATCTTTTTTCATCAGGGTGCAGAAGAGGAAATGACGATACACTGCTTTTATTCCAGAGCGTTTGTCAAGTACGTGCCTGATCTTAATGCATCCTTAAAATGTTCTCATGTGTGACACAACAGCACTAACGATATATATGTATGTATATTTCCTAAAGTGCTGGACTACTTTTCCTTTCATCTTTCTTCATGATTTAGATGCACAGTTCCTGTCTTATGTAGCTAAAAGTATGTGCACCCCTGACCATCGCACCCGTATGAGGTTCTTCCAGAAAGTTAGAAGAGCACTATCTTATAGAACGTCCCCGTACGCCATAGCGTTACAACTTCCCTCCGCGGGAATTTGAACACCGTTCCAGCACGAGGCGAGCTCCGTGAAGACACATTGTGTGTGTGAAGGTCGGAAGAACCCGAGCGTCCTAGACGGAACCGTGACCCCGGCCCCACTGAACACCTTCGGGATCTGGGACCTCGTTGACCTCCCCGACATCAGCGCCTGATCTCAACCTCATTAATGCTCTGTAAGCTGAATGAACACGAATCCCCGCAGCCACGCCCCTAAATCTAGCGTAAAAGCCTTCCCAAGAGAAGAACGACTGGAGCGCGTTATAACAGGACAGCTGGAATGAGTAAATCTGGAACGAGGTGGATGTTCGACATGGACGTGTTGAGGGTGTGATGTTCAGGTGTCCACGATCGTTTCGATCGGTTTGTTTATTCATAGGCATTTCTGTAACGTGTCGCTTTAAGGTGTGAGGAAGCTCTGGTTTTTGTTTCGTTTTGAGCACGATTTCAGGAGCCCTTTTAATGACGAGCTTTTAAGAGCATTCGTCTCGATGATTGGCGAAATCACCGAATCTGCCACGATTCAATTTAATATCCTCTGAAAGATCTTTGCTCAGAATCTCATGCAGGCGTGATGTTCCTTCACGGATGATGATGATGATGATGATGATGATGATGCACACAGTGTAATGGAGCGTACTTGCCCTTTAAGAGACGCGTCATTATCGTATTTCATGCGATTTGGACGAAAATTAAAAGTTGAGGAAAAGATGAGACGAGACCCCGATCCGTTATTTTTTGCCGAAACGTTATGTACGCCGTCTGTGCTTTTCCTGTTGCAGTGACCGAGAGCTGTATAGATCGGATTTCAAGTCTCTGCAGAATCAGACCCTGGGCGGACCGCGAGGTGTGTAAGCGCCGATGTTGTTTTTACACGAATTGAGACGAATTAAGCTCTTAACCCTGTCGACTTTCTGTCGTATGCAGTCTGTCTGGAGGAGGATGAAGATGTGGAGTCCAGCTGCTCTGAGGAAGAGGAGGAAGCAGTGCTGGATGAAGAAACCATGCTGATGATCAGTTTGGGGCTTCCTGTTGCGTTCGCCAGCTCCTCGCTTCAGAGCAGAGCGGTACGTCTTCGTGTGCGTTATTTATTTTCTTTATAGCACGGCGTGAATGTGGAAAAGTTTGGGTCTGGGTTTTTTTTTTTGGCAGATCTTTTTAATGATATTTTGTGATTATTATCAGAGTTTTAACATTTTCCCTCTGCACTGCGAAGAGCAAGAATGGATACAGAGTGAAGAGGAGCAGCGGCACGGAGCGCTGGGAGAACGCAGATAATAAAACCACACCGCTGGTGATGGAAGGGCAGGAGCGTGAGGAAGAACCTGAAGAAGAAGAGCGTGAGGAAGAACCTGAGGAAGAAGAGCGTGAGGAAGAACCTGAGGAAGAAGAACCTGAGGAAGAAGAGCATGAGGAAGAGTGTGAGGAGAAAGAACGAGAGGAGGAAGAGTGTGAGGAAGCGGAGGTGAAGGCTGTCGTGGACGAGACTTTCACAGAGCCGGAGTCTAACACTGATGTAATTACACCCTGACCTTAGAGTTTATATTAATCTGTCTGTCTGTCTGTTCTATCTGTCTGACTGTCTGACTCTTAATCTGTCTGTCTGAGAGACCCACCATCTGTGTGTATATTCTCTCTTCTGCCTGTCTGTTATCCTGTCTGTCTGTTATCCTGTCTGTCTGTTGACCTGTCTGACTGTCTGTTTGTGTGTTTATTAATCTGTCTGACTGTTTGTCTGCCTATTAACCTGTTTGTCTCTCTGCCTAGTAATCTTTCTGTCTGTCTATTCATCTACCTATCTGTCTCTGTCTATTCATCTGTCTGTCTGTCTGTTCATCTTTCTGTCTGTCTGTTCATCTGTCTGTCTGTCTGTTAATCTGTCTGTCTGTCTATTCATCTATCTGTCTGTCTGTTAATCTGTCTGTCTATTAATCTATATCCATTCATCTGTCTGTCTGTCTGTTAATCTGTCTTTCTGTCTATTCATCTACCTATCTGTCTCTGTCTATTCATCTGTCTGTCTGTCTGTTAATCTGTCTGTCTGTCTATTAATCTATATCCATTCATCTGTCTCTCTGTTAATCTGTCTGTCTATTAATCTATGTCCTTTCATCTGTCTGTTAATCTGTCTGTCTATCTGTCTATTCATCTGTCTGTCTGTCTATTAATCTGTCTGTCTGTCTATTCATCTGTCTGTCTATTCATCTGTCTGTCTATTAATCTGTCTGTCTGTCTATTCATCTGTCTGTCTGTCTATTCATCTATATCCATTCATCTGTCTGTCTCTGTTAATCTGTCTGTCTATTAATCTGTCCATTCATCTGTCTGTCTGTCTGTTAATCTGTCTGTCTATTCATCTGTCTGTCTGTCTGTTCATCTGTCTGTCTGTATATTCATCTACCTATCTGTCTGTCTGTATATTCATCTGTCTGTCTGTCTGTTCATCTGTCTGTCTATTAATCTACGTCCATTAATTTGGCTGTTTATTCATCTGTCTCTGTCTATTCATCTACCTGTCTAGCTGTCTATTAATTTGTCTGTGTCTATTCATCTGTCTGTCTGTCCGTCTGTCTATTAATCTTTGTCTGTGAATCTGTCTGTCTGTGAAAAATTCAATAATACTTATTTTTTAATTTCTACAGAAATAATTGACTAATGAAAAGCAGGAAATTGAGTAAAACAGTTCTGACACAGAATAATCTGCGTCCAGTCAGAGTTTGTAATTGTTGTTTAAAAGAAAAACAAAAAGATATGATGGACAGAAATCTCGTAAAGGTGTACTGTGACCTCGTTTCCCACGATATTTATACCACTGTATCCATCAGCCTTTATTACTGCGTTTACGTGAAAGTGCGCCTCTCACGGTCGCACAAACCAGTCGGTTAATTGGCTGTGCATGTGATTTATATTATTTCCCAGCATGCCTGGCTGCAGTACTGGAATCTCCACGGAGAGAGCCTGCTGTGGACGAGCTGGGTGGAGAAACACTCGGAGTTCTCGAGCGCCTCTCCTCCGGCTCCGTGGGCGTGTTCTGAGTGGAGGGAAAAGTGGGAGGAGCATGCTAATCAGACGTACGGCTATTACTGGGAGCAGTTTAACTACTGGGCTTCTCAGGGCTGGACTACGGCCGAGACGATCGGCGCTGATGCTGCTCGAGACGAGGAACCGCACGCCGAGGAACACCGTGAACAGCTGGATGTGATGGAACCGGAGAAAGAAGGACAGGAGTCTTGCTGTGATCATACGTCAGGAGAAGTGGAGAGGTTTCCGGAAGAAAACCCCGCTGACATCACTGAGCTGGTTAGCAGTTTAAACTTGGAGACAGAGAAGCGCGAGCGTGATGATCGTAATAAAACTTTACACTGTAGTTATGCTGATGAGCCTAATGACGGAGAAGACCGGGAAAGACCAGCTTCATCGGGCAGCGCCGGCACGGAGAGTAAGTTCAACATGTTACAGGTGCAGTGTGAAATGTTCAGAAGTGTATAAACTGGTAATAATAGGATCATATCTACATTTCATGCTTTAGCTCCGCCCCTTTTTCATTAAAGTCCACTCTTGCATTATGGGGGCTTCAGTTTTTGTTGTCTCAGTGAAGGAGGTGTGGCCTCTGTATCTGTCAGTGAAGGAGGTGTGGCCTCTGTATCTGTCAGTGAAGGAGGTGTGGCCTCTGTATCTGTCAGTCTCAGTGAATTAGGCGTGACCTCTGTATCTTCCAGTCTTAGTGAAGGAGGTGTGGCTTCTGTATCTGTTAGTCTCTGTGAAGGAGGTGTGGCCTGTGTTTCTGTCAGTCTCTGTGAAGGAGGTGTGGCCTCTATATCTGTCAGTCTCAGTGAAGGAGTTGTGGCCTATGTATCTGTCAGTCTCTGTGAAGGAGGTGTGGCCTATGTATCTGTCAGTCTCAGTGAAGGTGTGGTCTCTATATCTGTCAGTCTCAGTGAAGGAGGTGTGGCCTATGTATCTGTCAGTGTCTGTGAAGGAGGTGTGGTCTATGTATCTGTCAGTCTCTGTGAAGGAGGTGTGGCCTATGTATCTGTCAGTGTCTGTGAAGGAGGTGTGGTCTATGTGTCTGTCAGTCTCAGTGAAGGAGGTGTGGTCTATGTATCTGTCAGTCTCAGTGAAATAGGTGTGGCCTATGTATCTGTCAGTCTCAGAGAAGGAGGTGTGGCCTATGTATCTCTCAGTCTCAGTGAAGGAGGTGTGGCCACTGTATGTCAGTCCCGCTGAAGAACTGATTCACTGATTTAAAACTCTTTCTGTTTCAGAAAGCAATGAGAAACCGAAGTCCAGTACTCAGCCGAATAGAGACGGCCAGCCAGCGAAGAGCGGCTCCAAGGAGGATGATAGTGACGAGGACGAGCCGTCGGAGAGAAAAGCAAAAATGAAAAGAAGGTAAATCCTCGTTTATATGTATTTAGTGTACAGTGGGTTTTTTTCCCCAGTTTTAATACTTTTCTACTAAAACCTAACAAATACATCCGAATACTTGTAGCTAATGAGAGCAAGTAGTTTAACATATCTATAAACTGATCGCTCATATCGAACCATTTGAGCATTTTATTAGAGCTGTAAATGGGAGGCCATGTCTGTTTTTTTCCCCACAGTCACGAGCTAGACGTTGATGAACTCGCTCAGATGCCTCCTGACGAAGCGTGGGAGAGTCTGGGCCTCAAACGCGACCCTCGACACAAGTAAGACCCACGCACCCTCTCACACTCGTGTACTTGTGTGTTCAGAGTCACACGGCGTACTGTATTTGTGTTGCTGCAGGTTCGTGAGTGTTTTAAAGTTCAGGAGAACTCCGGAGAGAACTCCGAGGAAGGCCAAGTGGAGACAGAAAGCCACCTGCAGAATCAACAAGCACGTGTTCTTCACCGAGGACGGAGAGACGGCAGAGCCCAAGATCAACAAAACACTCGAAAAAGTGAGACAAAGAAAATCCTTTCTGTCACTCATACACAAGCACGCATCAAGGAAGTATAGTACTGAAGTACTGAAGCTCAGCTCAGCGTCCAGTTAGGAGGCACTTTACTACTCAATCGCATATTCTCCATGACCTTTTTTTTTTTTCATTCTAGGTGCAGAATTTCCTCCAGACGGTCCGAACTGAGAATGAGCCCGAGAAGAAGGCGGCGCCAGGGCTGGACAGAACGGGAGACGGACACGGCGCTCCAAATCCACGGGAATGTCAAGAGGAAACGCTGGAGGAGTTTAAGGAGACTACTCAGCTTGGAGAGCATGGAGAATGTGAAGAACGCTTATTCAGCAAGCAGCAGGTCGTAACCGAGCCGGAGGCAGGACCACTGACAGAACCCGAGCAGGAATCGCATGTTCCTTCAGACTGTAACGAGCAGGAACACGGAAGGGAACAAATCCCTCTGGACATCCCAGACTTCCTCCTTCCCGATGCGCCAGAAGAGGACAATGGAGGTTCGCATGCAGCACGTTTGATTAGCCCGGTGTGGGAATGAGGGCATGTCGTTAGCGTTCGTGTATACGGATGTGTTTTTAACGTATTTCGCTAGCTAACCCGACAGGATTTCTGTGAAGGTTTTGTAAATAACGTTTATAAATGTTTACAGTCTGAGACTTGGCCATTTTTAAGTACTCTGCTCGCTTAAACGCATTTATATCGTTCAGCCGAGAATGAGAAGTCCTCAGCGGAGAAGAAAAAGAAGAAGAAGAAGGCTGGAAATAGGAGGAGGAGGAGGAGGGACGTTGGAGCGGACATGCCTCCCGAGATCGCAGCCGAGCCGGAGTTGGCCAAGTACTGGGCTCAGCGTTATCGGCTGTTCTCCCGTTTCGATGAGGGCATCAAACTGGATCACGGTCAGTCAGAGATATGTTTAAGGAAGCGTTTCACTTTTACGATGAACATATTTTGACATTTTTATTTTCTGTTAAATAACGTCGGAGTAGGTGCCCGTTACGGGGCCAAGCACCAAAGGATCATTTTGATATCAGATATCAACCCTGGTTCTTGGACCCCTGTTATCGCTGCTCCGCTTTACTCCTGTATCCCGTACGTTAATCGGTTCTTTATAAGGAATGAAAACTCCGTTAGGTTAACTGTTCATTCGCGCCAGCTGGCTGAGATCGATTTATTTCGGAAGTCGTTCGGGCTTTTGGAGAGTTATTTTAGGCCACTGCCTGGATGTGTATTCATTTGGAAGTGTCTCGGTCTGATCGGTGCGACTGTAGCCGAGGTTAAATACTGCTGTTGGATACTGCTGGATAAAGATGAAAAGAAAGAGAGAGAATGAATCCGAGACAGTTTAGTATATCAGAGTTGTCGTTAGATTGAGGCGGGTATGACTTTATAGATCTGACCAAAAGAGCCCATTTTTAAGGAATTACCAGTGTTGAACTAGTGCAGACATCATAGTGACAGGTGTGTGTGAGAGAGAGAGAGGGGGGGGTAGTGGGGTGAAGGAAGGGTGGGTGAAGGAGTGAGGGAGGTAGGGGGGTGAAGGAAGGGTGGGTGAAGGAGGAGGGAGGTAGGGGGTGAAGGAAGGGGGGGATGAAGGAGGGAGGGAGGTAGGGAAGTGGGAGGAGAGGGGGGTGAAGGAAAGGGGGGGGTGAAGAGGGAAGGAGGAGGGGGTTGGCTAGGAGTGCATCGCCTGATGAACTGCCTGTGTCTGCAGGGAGAAATGCTGACGTTACTCAAAAAGCCCTTCACGCCTCCTGCATCAGAGCAGGGGAAGAGATTTTGACAGAAAGAGAGAGCGATTCGGAGAAAAACAGAGAAAGATATTCCACGTTTCAGAGGAGAGGAGAAGACAAGAATTAAAAAGGGAGACCGTGCTACGGAAGAGAGGGATTTCTTGCTTGTTATATGTTGTGATGTCAGGCATATAAGCCACGCCTCCTTTATTGGGACCAACAGATTACATATGCCACGCCTCCTTTACCGGAACTGACATACATATGCCACGCCTCCTTTACCGGAACTGACATACATATGCCACGCCTCCTTTACTGAGACTGACCGAAACACCGTCACACTGCCGCCACCATGCTTCACCGTAGGTGTGATGTTCTCTTTTGTGGAGTTTGTTTTACGCCAGATGTAACGGGACACCTGTCTTCCAAACAGTTTCGACTCACGGAACATTCTCCCAAAAGGTTTGAGGATCATCAAGGTGCGTTTATGTCCAAAATTCAGACGAGCCTTAATGTTCTTCTGGGTTAGCGGTGGTTTTCACCTCGCCACTCGTCCATGGAGCTCTTTTCCCCCCCAGAGTCTTTCTGATAGTGGAGTCACGAACTGTGACCTTTACTGATGCAGGAGTGGCCTGTAGGTCCTTTTGATGTTGTCCTTGGCTCCTTTGGGACTTTGACTGAGACACAGAGGACGTCTCGTTATTTTGGATTTATGCAGATTTATGCACCGACTCCCAACGTTTACCCAACGCGCACTTCTCTCTCTTTTTTAAAAAAAAAATTCCATTTGAATGCTGCTTATTTCCGCATCGTAACTGAGATTAATCGGAGCGCAATTTGATTAAATTAGAAGGAATTGAGCTGTTCTCAGTCCCGTTTATCAGATTGTTTTTGTACAAGAGAATCTCCAAAGCTCCGTGACTAACATGCTTTTACAAGTTTCTCAGAGCTCGGATCATCAGGCACCCACTGAGCGTTTGAAATCAGACATCAGAGCTTTTATCTTCTCTTATACATGTCAACAGAGCCAGCGGGATCTTCCCCGACCCACACCTCCCCCTTACATCCACCTAGTAGTTTTATATATATATATTTATATGTATATGTATGTGTGTACGCCTTTTATGAGAGATAGAGTTGTATATTGATTGAAGATGCCGTATGGCTTCTGTATCTGTCTGTCTCAGTAAAGGAGGTGTGGCTTCTGTATCTGTCTGTCTCAGTAAAGGAGGTGTGGCTTCTGTATAAGTCAGTCTCTGTGAAGGAGGTATGGCTTCTGTATCTGTCAGTCTTAGTGAAGGAGGTGTGGCTTCTGTATCTGTCTGTCTCCGTGAAGGAGGTGTGGCTTCTGTATCTGTCTGTCTCAGTAAAGGAGGTGTGGCTTCTGTATCTGTCAGTCTCTGTGAAGGAGGTATGGCTTCTGTATCTGTCAGTCTTAGTGAAGGAGGTGTGGCTTCTGTATCTGTCTGTCTCAGTAAAGGAGGTGTGGCTTCTGTATCTGTCTGTCTCAGTAAAGGAGGTGTGGCTTCTGTATATGTCAGTCTCTGTGAAGGAGGTATGGCTTCTGTATCTGTCAGTCTTAGTGAAGGAGGTGTGGCTTCTGTATCTGTCTGTCTCAGTGAAGGAGGTGTGGCTTCTGTATCTGTCTGTCTCAGTAAAGGAGGTGTGGCTTCTGTATCTGTCAGTCTCTGTGAAGGAGGTATGGCTTCTGTATCTGTCAGTCTTAGTGAAGGAGGTGTGGCTTCTGTATCTGTCTGTCTCAGTAAAGGAGGTGTGGCTTCTGTATCTGTCAGTCTCTGTGAAGGAGGTATGGCTTCTGTATCTGTCAGTCTCTGTGAAGGAGGTGTGGCCTCTGTATCTGTCAGTCTCTGTGAAGGAGGTGTGGCCTCTGTATCTGACAGTCTCAGTGAAGTAGGTGTGGCTTCTGTATATGCACAGAAGCCACGCCGTCTTCACTATACCGACAAGCACAGAGGCCACGCCTTTCCTCGCTGTAGTGACGAGCACAGAGGCCACGCCTTCGCTGTACAGACAAGCACTGAGGCTACGCCTTCTTTACTGAGACTTCTTTATTGCACGTAGAAAAGAATTGCAAAGGAAATCTATTTAACGGCGTTAAGAAATATAATAAATATGAATATAGTTTAGCATATCGGTAATGAAGTTCTACGGTAAAAGTATCATAAATAATACCGAGAAGAACGTTTTGTTGGTGCCACCGTGTGTTTAAGGTATAAGACATAAACAGGAAGTTGATTCAGAGATCGCACGGCTCGCTGCAGGTGTTTTATTCTCAAAGGACCGAGAAACACAAGAGGCGGAAAAATCTGAGCTGTCTGATGGAGCCTGAAACAGATGGTGTTGATGTGTGTAGAGAAACAGGAGGACACAGTCTGTTAAACTTTCCATCGCCTCGGAGCTGAGCGAGAGTCTAGGTCTGGAACGAGGCATTCGTCATGGAAACGTCAAGCCATTCTGCACTTAAACTTCCAAGTTTGGTGGTTTAATAGTCAGGATTGACAGCTGTGCTTTAAAACCAGGTCCTGATTGACACGAGCTCTGG
>CM022770.1:22160712-22273212 GCA_012411365.1 Ameiurus melas | reverse complement strand
TCAGACACTCAGGCATTCAAACGATGTGTGCTGAGAAACATTCCCCACACCGTCACGCCACCAGCCTGAACTCCTGACGTCAAGCAGATGGATCCGTGAATTAACGTCCAATTCCAACCCTACCATCTGTATGTCGCAGCAGAAATCGAAATTCCTCAGACCAGCCAAGCGTTTACAGTCCAGGTTTAATTCTGATTTTTAATTCTGATTCGGTTTTTTCAAACCGCTTAGCGAGGAGGCTGATTCCGTTGCGCGGGAGCTTATCTGCCCACCATCTCACGCTATGTGGATTAGGTTAAATCATCCATTTTGCTGAATCTGAGACCGTTATAAAGAGCTCATCGACCCGATTTAGATTGATTTATTTTTTGCTCACGTTAGGGATTTACAATCCTTTGTTGTTCCTGAGTGACCAGCTAACGGTGTTAACCCTTCCCAGCAGTACACTGATGTCCAGTGGAATAGAAACTGACTTATCAGACGTTTTCAATCCGCATAAACGGACGAATTATTATATCCTCGTATGTCTGTTATAAGGTTAGTCAGGACACTGTTGGGTTTCTGTGTGTAGAGTATCACGACTCTGTGTTTAGCTGCCGGTGAGCAGGGCGATGGGAAATGTGAGGGTTTTGAGGGGTTTGCAAAACGACTAAAGCTTTTTTGAGAGTAAAACGAATGTTAATGACAATATTAAAACCTAGTACGCTAGGTAAAAAAAACAAAACAAAGAAAGTTCCTAAGAAAAACCGCAAATTCTTTGAAATGTATGAGCTAATAACCTCTACTCACAAATAAGCTCAATGCTGGACAAAGGCACGCCCAAACCAGAGGAAATTCTATTTTTTGCCTGTGGTAAAACCACAGAGTTTCTTTGTGTACTCGTGACCTGATGGTTTGGATTGTGTTATAGTTATAACTTATATACCGTAAAATTAAAGTGTTATAAGTCCTCCATACGTGGGACGCCAGATCATTTATACCAATGCACATTTCAATTATGGGACTATCTCAAGACTTCCTCTTGCTTTGATGTGTGTGAGGTGCTAGATGAAGGTTCTGCAGCGGCTGAAACTCTCAAAAAGCTGTGACATGATGCAGAGCCTTCATAAGGAAATGGTCACTATTAAAAACGTCACTCTAATGAGCATGTTTACGAGAACACTTGTTACTCAGTATACACTTAGTAACGGCTATTTTCGTTTTTGTGACTTTGGTCGAAGTACGCTAGTTCTAGCTAGCTAGATTTATATTAGCCCCTTCCCCCACAGAACATAAACAAAATGGCCGAACAAGTCAAGAGTATGACATCAGCGTTCTCCGACTGTAGCTTGTAGCACACACACACAGAAGACCGCTGTGGGTTAGTTTCGTCTGTGCGTGCACGTCTAAATGCGTCCACAGCTCGCCTTAATTCTTCTATATATCGTATGATGACCTTTTTCTATCTAGTGAGGGTGCAACTTAATAGGATGGGCGACCATTCCGGACGTTCTTGACTCGCTTCTATTCATCGAGGGGCAACCTTTTGGTCGTCTGTTTTGAGCAGAAGAATTCTTAACCTACATTTTTCATCTTTAACTCCGACTGCATTCGGCACACGTTCACCAGAACTAGACAGTTGAAGATACAAAAATACCGTATGTTGATGCTTTTCTGCTCACCGCGGTCGTAAAGAGCGGTTCCTGTCAGGTTGATCCGATCTCTGGCCTGTCCCAACAGCAAGGGACGGGCAAAACCATATCCCTCACTGCTATTGTTTTTGCACCATACTGTACAAATCGCACCCGTTTTGGAAACACTCACACCAGTCTGTCTGACGTTGACAGAGCCGCTATGATGGCATGCTTGTGTGAACATTAACTCAAACCCGTTGACGCTTATCTGCATTACACCGCGGCAGCATGATCGATTGCCTGATAGATTATTGCATGAATGTACAGGTGTTCCTAATAAAGTGGTTGGTGAGCGTAGGGTCTCTTCGAGACTCTGCTGTCGTAATGGTTTATCAGGAAGGGCGGGTCTGAGCCAATCGTGTACACATCACATGTTGGAGTTTGGACTTCTCCAGTGAGATTGTGGAGCAGAATGGAAGGAAGGAAGAAAGACTTTAGTCTGAGTTGCGTTTGAGATTCTTGGTTTTCCCCCCCGAGGAGGAAGTTGTGTAAAAGTACCGTTTAACACCACATACCTATTGTTGTACATTAATACATGGCAGCTCACCTTTCCTGCATTCTCCTGGCTTGTATTCGTTACTCATTAAGCGTGGTCTATTAATTGATAAGCAGAGCGGGGTTTTAGATTTCTTTGTGAGAACATTTCCTGGAAGTGCGTTCCAGCTTGGGGTTTTTTTTTGTTGTTTTTTTTTTAACAGCATGTCAATATTTTTATTGTTATCTGAACATTCGGATTGGAATACCGACACTGAAACACAAGAAGACTGGAATACAACACTCACTTGTAGTGCCTTGTTTTCCCGACATGGAAGACTTTAATGACGCACGGGAAATTACTTCACCTTTCAAAGCAACGGGCCGCTCCAGAGAAGTGAAGCTGGTCAATATTAATGCAGTTTTGTTTATTTAGTTATTTTTTGATTGGTAAATACCCATTTTAATTCCACCACGAAACATAATGAAAGGGGGCGAATACTTACGCAAGGCACTTGACATGCACTGAACGACCCGAAGTATTTCTTCAAAGGCATTGTGACCTTATCTTGTTGTGTGTGTATTAATAAGTACACCGTGTGTAATGGGTGTAAACACAGAGCGGTGAATCTATTTTCCCAGAGTTTGGACTTTAAATAAGAGAACAAGGAAGTGCAAAGTGATTGTTAAGCTAATAGTGATGTAAAATATTTCCACCTTCACTTTTCATGGGATTAATCAGCCAAGACTCGTCTGCTTCTTTAGTTTTTCGACTGAAGCTACAAAAGTAATGACTCTAAAAACTAATGAAAGTTTAGCATGAACAAAACAGATTACAATCAGGTGGCTTAGCGGTTAGCACGTTCTCCTCACACCTCCACGTTTTGGGTTTCGATTCCCGCCACGAACCTGTGTGTGCCTTGTGTGTGTGGAGTCTGCATGTTCTCCCCGTGCTGCGAGGGTTTCTTCAGGGTACTCCAGTTTCCTCCCCCAGGCCAACTGGGGCGTGTCCAAAGTGTCCGTAGTGTATGAATAGGTGTGTGTGAGTGTGTGTGTGTGATTGTTTTCTAATTAATGAATGAATTGTTAACTAACCGACATTTATTAGATATTAGGTCAATATTGTTGTTTATTTTGTCTGAAGTGTCACTTTAAGGCGTGTCTCCTGACCGCTCTCCTCGTCTCTTCCCCGACAGAAATCATGGGTTGTAAAAAATCCAAGCTTGACGAGGGGCAGAGTGGAGGTGCGTTTGCTGTGAAGAAGCGTGAGCCTGTACATCCTGAAAAAACGGTATATGTGAGAGATCCAACCTCCCCTAAACCCCATACTATAGTAAGTAGTGAGTCAGGACGGGGAACAGTCTTCTCACTATGGCAGACACTTAAACAGTACAGACGTTTACTTTAAAAATCACATCGGTCTAATGAATGTCACAGAAATGAGTGTTACAATATTATTAGTATATTGTAGATAAGAATTGCGTGAACGTTTCTGTATTAGAGAGCTATTACACGTTCAAGAACTCTTTCACACTTGGTGGTTTTTTTTTTTTTTCTGAAGCTGGTACAGCAGTACATGATGCACTCTGTAAGTCAACATGTAGTCCGGTGAAAACCTGCATGTGAATGAAACAGTAGCATGTGAAAAATAAATGAATCAGGGTGAAAAATAATAATAATGATGCATAATAATAAAACCCCATGTGTGAAATAGAACGCGTGACTGTTCTGTAAGGGTATGTCACACAAAAACACACACGTTATAACCATCGCAGCGCTCTTACAGTCCTAGCTAGGCTAGGTCTGCAGTAGATCAGCTAGCTGTTGGCTAATGTTGGCTAACTAACTAACCTAGCATCCTCTCTAGATTCGGTCACTCAAACAATCCGGGCAAGCACCTCTTGATTTTCTTCCACCAAAGCTACAGCGAAGGAAAAAAACCCACCAAAAAAAAAAAACCACAACAAACAAAAACACCAAGTGTGAAAACATCCTTCCACAGTCCACACAATGTGAGATTTTCATTCTTGGTTCTCCAATTGCAGAATAATTCTCCTCCATCAGGACTTTTACCTGGGCAGAGATTCCAACAATTGGAAGGTTTGACATGGCTGCTATGATTAATACGTATACGATCCCTTTGAAAAGTGTCAGAGATGGGTGTAATAAACCAGTTTTCTTTTCTCCTGAAGAGCAACAGGAATCGGGCAAAATCGTCGTCGCGCTGTACCCGTACGATGCGATCCACCAGGACGATCTGGGATTTAAGAAGGGGGAGAAGCTGAAGGTTCTTGAAGAGTATGTTCACAGCACGTTCTTATTCCTAACTGCTGAGGTTTTAATGATAAACGAAAAAGTTTGACATGTCCACAGTGACCACAGGTGTGTGTGTGTTGAACATTATGATTACGATACACGACATTCCTGTAGAATTCTTGATCCTGATTGGTCATAAGGTGTTGATTCTGGGCTTATGCTAATGCGTTTGTTATCGTGTCTATAGTCACAACTCGTTTGACATAATCTAAGACGAACCATAAAGAGATTTAAACAATGTTTGATATGGTGAGAGTTTCTGTAAGGGGGCGTTTATTTATTGTAACTTATAGAAGGAGTCTCCAGTGTCAGCACTTTAAGGGTCAGTTTGTTCATTTTTATTATCGTTATTATTGTTGTGCAGGCATGGCGAATGGTGGAAGGCACAATCTCTGACCACAAGGAAAGAAGGTTTCGTCCCCTCCAATTACGTCGCCCAGATCGACACCATGGAGACGGAGGAGTAAGTGTGGTTCTATGTAGAACCCACCATATTTGGGAGCCAAAAACTATTAAGAAATGGATTCTGCTTCACTTTGGATCAAAGTGTTTTTGCTTTTTTATTTATTTTTTTATTTTTTTTGCAGGAACTAAACCTGTTTTTGGAGGCTAGTTTTCCCAGAAGTGTCATTTAATTATTTTACAAAAATACCTCTTGCTGCTTTTCAGGTGGTTCTTCAAAGAAATCACAAGAAAAGACGCAGAGAGGCAACTGCTAGCACCTGCTAACAAACCCGGTTCCTACCTCATCCGAGAGAGCGAGACGTCCAAAGGTTTATGGAGCTTTATGAAATTGTCTAAATTGAATGTATACCACAATGCTCATTTACTAACTAAAAAAAATGAGCTTGAGCTGTTTACATGCAGCGTGTTTTTATAACATTTTATAACATATAAAATTGGCCAAGAAAGTATTTTTAAAATACGGACGCCACGCAGAAGCTAGCTACTGATTGAGCCTGATGATTTAGACCATCAGATGATTGATTTAGATTTTTAGATTGAAAAGAGACAAAACTATCAGGAACGTCGACATTTCTCTCAGATAAAAGTCTCCAAATGGCCAAAATCACACTGAAAATACGCTTAGCGTCGAGTGTACCACAAGCGTGAGAAGTTCACGGGGTCATTTTCAACCACAAACACAGTAAACACAATCTCATTTGTACCTAGCATAACTTGCTACAACTTGCTAACGCGCTAACGTTCCAGCATTTCCTGACGTTCCTTTTCACAGGAAGCTACTCGCTGTCCATCCGAGACGTGGGTCCTCAGGGTTCAGACATTGTAAAGCATTACAAAATCCGGGGTCTGGACAACGGCGGCTACTACATTTCCCCCAGGATCACATTCCCAGATATTACGAAAATGATCCATCATTACCACAGTAGGTAGCACTTCAATAAACCCGCTTTTGATTTAGAATAAAAAAGCAGATTTGAATTTGCCGCATGGCTCTGTAGTAGTTCCCCTTTTTCTGAGTGTTTATGTGATGTTTTTCGGCACAGAGCAATCAGACGGGCTGTGTCGTAAACTCGAGAGGCCGTGTGAAAAGCCGAAAGCACAGAAACCATGGGATAAAGACGCATGGGAGATCTCGAAAGAGTCCATCAAGATGGTGAAGAAGCTCGGGGCGGGGCAGTTCGGAGAAGTGTGGATGGGTGAGTATGGTTGAGGATTTGAACCACGATTTGACACAATACAGGAACTGCATGCAAGTTAAGTAACCGTATCGTCAATTGAGTAAAGGATCTGGCGCGTTCATTTGACCCTAAAACACAACGTCCCGCTACATTGAGTTAATCCAGATCTTTCAAACCTTTGCCTTGTGCATGCGTCAGATTAGCTCGCGCACCTGCCGCCACCGGCACTTATCAGGAAAATCAAAGAGGGAAGCTGCGGTGTGGTTGGCGTTGGATTTGCATTCGCATTTATTTTTCCACCATTATTCTCTCAGCGTCTTCCCTCTTGGCAAGCGCGATGAATTGCAGGAAGCGGTCGATTTTGCAAATATACAAATGGAACCCAAGGCCTCAAGATGTTTCCTCATGACACGTGCTGGCTGCGTCCGTGCCAGATCTAGTACAGTAGCGATGACATTTGCAGCTCTGTAGAAGTGTACAAGTCTCTTAGTTAAACAGTCCCAGGCTTTATCCTTTAGCGTATGTTCTGTCTTTTTCTACCAGCAAAACTGAGCACTCGTGTTAAATTTGCTTACCCTTCAGGTCCAGATACCAAAAGGATTCAAACGGCAGCATGTTTTTTAGTTTTTCCTTTTTCCCATGTTTCATGCTCAACAGTTTTACCGCATGAGAAATTACCCCACGCTGTCCTGTCGAAAAAGCATTAGTAGTTACTAGCTAGCTACTTGCTATAACATAACTAGCGTAATGTCCAGTCATGTTACAGACTACGTAAAACACCTCTTAATGGAGTTAGATAACATTTCGGATTGAACTATAACGAGCGAAAATCCTCGTCTGGTGTTTTCTACTGCCGCTAATTCCGTTCCGAGACTAGCGGACTCTTAACTTTTGTATTGATGTACATTTGACTGTAACGTGATTTGACCGTAGTGACCGAGTCCTGTGCTTTTCGATGAATGACTGAATAATAAGCTGAGAGTTTGAGGAGTTATATGTAGCTGTAGATAAGAAACGTGATGCTACAATCTTATGCTAGCCGCAATGCTAGTTGCGGCGTGGGGGCTTCCAGTTATTCAGAGGCGTAAGACGCGTACACACGTTGTGAGAGATGACAACATTGGCGCTATTACTAAGTTAAATCATGCTATATCTCTCAATCTTGACTCACCAGTATTGGGAAATAAGGGAGTGTGTGTGTGTTCTTACTCTCTAGAAAACTAGGGAAGCTTAATGAAAGATGAAAGAGATTAAGAAGTAGGGGGCAAATTCCTGTAGCTGTGCTGAAACATGCTGCTGTGCAAGCGACTGTGATTCATAGGAATTCCCCAGCTGCTGTCAGCATTTCTTCTAATCTTTGTCTAATAACCAAACCACAAGAGTGACCCTAAGAGGAGACCGTGACCTTTGAGAACCCTCATGTTTTCACAGCGTATTACAACAACAGCACGAAGGTGGCGGTGAAGACGCTGAAGCCAGGCACGATGTCCGTCGAGGCTTTCATGGAGGAAGCGAACCTGATGAAGACGCTTCAGCACGACCGGCTCGTTCGCCTGTACGCCGTCGTCACCAAAATCGAGCCCATCTACATCATCACTGAGTTCATGGCTAATGGTAATTATTTTGGCTAACACACACACACACACACACTCTCATACGTCTGTTTAAATCACATATTAAAATAAATCTGAATGATATCTCGATTTCTGATCGGTCAGAAACCGCCGGGCACGTTCTATTACGTTGCCGTTTCTATAGTAACAGCTCGTTTATAGGAATTTCTATAGTGGATGCTCCACATAAACAGATTTTTTTTTTATCATAAAAAAATAATAATAATAATTAAGGGAGATGTTTCTTTAACGTTTATGGAAGGGAGTCTCCAGTGTCATTTTTCCGACATCTTCAGGACAGAGGAGTTTTCTCTTTGTGGTTTCTCAGTAACATGACAAGCCACAGGGTTGGGTTTTTTTTTTTGTGTGTGTGTGTTATTAACTTCAGAAGAAAGACTCAATGGATGAAAGATGTCGTCGTGGTTGTAAATTGCTCTGGTTGAAGAGGAACAAAACGCTACATGTTGTGCTGTTAGTGGAAAATAAGGAGTTTATGGGATTATATTGTGTAATATATGATGGCGTTGTTCGCCTTTATGGTGATGTACAATCTGTATAAGGGGTTGATGATGTTCTTCTCTTTCCAGGAAGCTTGTTGGATTTCTTGAAAAGCAGCACCGGCTCCAGTTTACAGCTTCCCAAACTGATCGATTTCTCCGCTCAGGTAAAATGCTAAAAATGCTAAGAATGCTCTCTGGAGGGATTTTTTATTTTTTATTTTTTGTCTCCTTCCTCTTTTCTCTCGTGTCGTAACATCGGGCATCTGGCGTGTGCTTGCGTGCAGTATTTGGAAACGCTGATGTCACTGTTTCCATTAAAAAAAGAGGAACCAGTACTTCGGTGTGAAGTCTGTTGCTATAAAGTAACTACAAGAAATCGCTTCGTTTGTTCTTCGGAAAGAAAACGTTTGGACCAGTTCAAGTGCTTGTGAGCGATTTTATGACGTTTTTTTTTTTTTCTTCTTCTTTTTTTAAAACGATTATTATTCATCGATGACGCTCAGAGCTGATTGTATTGTTCGTTCCACACTCTGAATGGATTTATATACTGATTTTCCCAGAAAGCTCTAAGAAAAGAAAAGAGAGCAGGAATGCGTAATTTCTCAAAAAATCGCTTGGAGTGAAACCGGTCTTTCGATTTCTACATCCCGTTTCTGAGAAGGAACGAGGACGCTGAAGGAGAAGAGAAACTTTATTCGCGTCGTCCCGATCAGACTGTTAGCTCAGCTCATTTAAACCAACGCGGTTAGATTTGGTCTATTTGGGGTGTATTAAAGCTGCTGTTTCCACGTGCAAAGACAAGCGGTTTTCACAGGATGTTCGTTCATTTACTCAAAGAACCACAGTCTCATTGCAGAGTTCAATTCAGTCCCGTTCTGGCCTTTGAACTCACAACCTCCTGATGTATAGCACAAACAGCTGTCCCATTCACGCCGCATAGACTTTAGATAAATGCGGGTGTTTATATCCAAAAAAAAAAAAAAGACTTACAGATGAGGAAATACAAGCAAAGGAATCGAACCCCGAACCGCAGAGGTGCAAGGCAAGCGTGCTGACACTAAGACACGGTAGCACATGTCATTTTCATGAAAAACCAAGGAGTAAAAGACTTCAAGGCGCGATGAAGGAAAATATTCCTCAACTCTAGGCGAGTTACTGTTACTACCCCGAAGGTGAATATTTTCCTTTAAAGCCACCTTTTTAAAAAATGAAAAATAATAAATGTTGTGGAACGTTCACGAAAACATTCGCGCTTACGTCGTAGCTGCTGTTCCTTTACTTTCTCTCGGAGCTTGTTATGTCACCGAGAAACCCCAAAGTGTAAACCCCTGACTCCTGAAGATGTCGAAAAACTTCCAAGTTAATGCTTTGCTTCCGAATTCCACAAATTCTACAAATTCAGATTCGGACACTGGAGACGAAACGTTAAATAAACCTCTCTTAAGGGAAACGTCACCGTCTCAACAATTACACATGGTTTAAGTTCATATGGAACGTCCAACATGCACGATCGCAGTTTAGAAGGAGAGTTTGTCGAAACTGTGTGCTTTTTTTATTTATTTATTTACTGAGAATTTCCAGTGGGTATGATTATGTGTGCAGATAGCAGAAGGCATGGCCTACATCGAGAAGAAGAATTACATCCATCGAGACCTGAGAGCCGCCAACGTGCTGGTGTCTGAGAGCCTGCTGTGTAAAATCGCAGACTTCGGCTTGGCCAGAGTCATCGAGGACGACCAGTACACAGCCAGAGAAGGTGTGTGTGTGTGTGTGTGTGTGTTTCATCCTGGGTGAAGGAAAGGACAGAAGGTCCTCTCTCTTCCTCATTACAGTCACAGTGAGTCTGAGTGTTAAACATTAATGTGTCTTACAGGAGCAAAGTTCCCCATCAAATGGACCGCGCCGGAGGCTATAAACTACGGTTCCTTCACCATCAAGTCTGACATGTGGTCCTTTGGCATTCTCATCTATGAAATTATCACGTACGGGAAAATCCCATATCCAGGTAATGAATATGCTTTGAAATAACGTTGTTACTTATTTCTCAGTGGTGACAGTTTTCAATGCCGCATCGCCCTCTGCTGGAGAAGAGCAGCATCTAAAGCAGTTGACTGATGAGAAAGGGTTCTGATTAGATGAACAGGAGAACGTTTCGTATTGCACATCTGGCAGTACCGTTCTTCAATCTCTCGAATCTCTCGAACCAAGTCGAGTCGTCCGTCAGAAATCGCTTAAACCTTTTCCCCATTTGTCCTTTGTCTCCTCTTAGGAATGAGCAACAGCGAGGTCATGTCCTCTGTGCAGCGTGGCTACCGCATGCCCCGGCCTGAAAACTGTCCCACCGAACTCTACGACATCATGAACACCTGCTGGAAGAATAAACCCGAAGAGCGACCCACGTTCGACTACATGCAGAGCGTCCTGGACGACTTCTACACCGCCACCGAGGGCCAGTACCAGCAGCAGCCATGAGCCACGTTCTCGCGCTTCGCTCGCTCGCGCTCCGCCGCACCGACATTATTTATACGTCCCAAAAGAATAGCGATGCGATCGGGAGCAAATCGTGTACACATGTAAATAGTAATAATATATATATCTATTTTTTTTTTGCCATCTTACCAGCTTGCTTACATTTGAAGCAAGGTCAAAACAGCTTCTTCAAATTGAAGGTTTATCTGCTTGCCTGTAAAATGATAAAAGAAAATTGATGATTGTTGTTTTGATTTTTTTTTTTTTTTTTTTTTTGCGTCAGATTTTTCTTTCAGTTTTACTCACCACTCTTATAATCATAATCCTACTTACATTCAGTGAGCACAAATCCAGCGTCAGGACATTAGATATAAATGTTATATATATATATATATATATATGTGTGTAGAATGGCTGAAAATTTGTGATATCTTCAGTGAGCAGAAATCCAGCATTACTTCGTTACGCAGTGTTATAATTGTAAATATCCGATTAGAAACCATAACCATTATTTTTTTCCATAATCGTTAGAATACTGTACATACTTGTTCATAATAGTTACCAAAAATAGTTCTGACTGATTCATGTGTGTTAATCATCAAAACGTAGCCGATAGTGTTGTGCTGTTCATGAACGTTCCGACTCTTTGGGTCATCACTTAATGTCTTCGCATACATGAGCCATTTCTTCTTCTTCTTCTTCTTCTTCTTCTTCTTCTTCTTTTTCAGTTGTAGGTGATACCATTACTCTCGCAGTGTAATTCAATCAAAATTCTTTGCTGGAAATCTCTTTCCGACGTCTGAACTTTGATATTTACGGTTGCATTTGCTCATTAAATCCGAAAACATGGGACTTCCATTCCTTATGCCGTCATTTATATATTTATTTGGGGGGGGGGACTATTCTTAATGGTCAGAATATCTTTGAGCAGTTTAGAGCACACACATCGTTATAAATGAAGGCAGAGAGATCGACTGAAGGAACCAGAAGATAATACAATTGCTTGGTGCAATTTCCTTTTCGAAACAAAGCATTTGTGGATTAAATGGTTTATAAATGATCAATGAGAAATATTTAACAGACGTAACATTTACAGCAGGGATCGCGGTTCGAATCCCTGAGCTCCAGTTTCTCATCAAGAACCCTTCAGTGATTTTTTTGGTTTTTCCTCCTAAATGTGTTCGAACACATAAGTTGTCACGACAGACATCACTGAGGTTATTTCTGGGAGTTAACATACCTGTGTGTGTGTGTGTGTGTGTGTGTGTGTGAGAGAGAGAGACTGAAGGTCATGGAAAAGTGAACAGTGTATAGTATGAAGTAGATGATTTAAGATGCACTGAGGGTTGATCACAGGAGCGCGTGCTTCTGCAACAATATATTTCATCATGAAAACACGTTTGTACGGAATGCTAACACTGTTCAAATCCTGAAATCATACGAGTTAATGTTGTTGTTCAGTCGAAATGTGACCTGAAATATTGTTTGTGAGACTGCTGCACATGAATTCACCGTGTAGAAATATTACACCTGCTGTTCTAATATCAACACGCTGTACATTTTTTATTTTAATTTTTTTTTTTTTTTACAATTTTTATTTTTCATTTTTTAAATAAACCGATTAAACTTTCAATCTGACCGATAAATTAATATCTTCTTTTACTCGCTGGTGAGAGAGATAAACACTGAATAATAATAATAATAATAATAATAATAATAATAAGAGGATGAAGAAGAATATTTATACAGCATTTTTTTAAATGCAAAATGAAACACCAAATGATTCAAAAAAAATTTATAATTCCAAAAAAAACGCATTAATATTGCATAAACGAGTACTATTAATACTATTAGTACTAGTCATTTCATTAGATCTTGTCTTTTATATAAAGTATAAAAGGACTGACCTTTGATTGACCTTTGTGTATGAAATGCTCCATAGGAATAAACTCTCATAATAAACTTAATCATTTGTTTCATTCTAAATTCTACACAGACCGTGTTTAAAGGTCCGAAGTTTCTACGATGATCACGACGCGTGATTTAAATGACATCTGAACCGAATAGAAATTCAGGATTAACATGGTTTAACTTTATAATCTACAGTGAGAGAGAGAGAGAGAGAGAGAGAGAGAGAGAGAGAGAGAGAGAGATAAATATATATATATATATATATATATATATATATATATATATATATATATATATATATATATATATATATATATATATATATATATATTTATATATATATATATATATATATATATATATATATATATATATATATATATATATAACTATAGCCCTCGGCACCTAACGCCCGCCCACTTCTGGTCATGTGACCGTTTCAAGATGGCCGCGCCCTTGCTCCTGGAGGCGTAACGCCGGTTAAATCCCAAAACGCTCCTCATTGGACACGTAGTGCCCTCTGTAGGGGGGTTGAGACTAGTATTACACACCCTACGGAGTGCACGTGTAGGGATTAGGGATATATATCTAGGACACAGCCGCGTTCTTTTAAGGCGTTCAAGGCGCCGTTGAGAAGATCTTTCGGCCGACTTTGCGCGATGGATGAAGACGGTCATATCCTGTGAGTTTATTTATCCTCCTCGGGGAGAGTTTGTAACGTGTTAAGTCGGTCTCTGTGTGTGAATTTGGTGGGCATAAGGGCACATCTAGAGATGGTGAAGAGGTGTTGTAGAGCGCAGGGCACGTCCTGTGGGAGCAGTCACGTGACAGCCTTATTATATTATTATTATGATGATTGAGATCTTGTCTTTCAGTAGTAATGCTCAGAAGGATTTCCTTCCTTTCCTCACCACCCCAAGCAAGTCAACTGTATAACTGTCAAGTCTGGGCTTGAATACTGTCATGTTTTTTTTTTTTTTAATCTAGAACTTACAAGATCAGGGTATAAATAATGAGGTGGGTTTTTTTTTAAAATTTATTTTATTTGATTAATTCCATTAGATCTCATTAAAACGATTCACTATTCCTCGTCCGTTCGATCCGACCGTGAAGAATTGGCTTCTCCCCATGTCTGATGTGTCTTTCAGTCTGATCTGTTCGATCGATACTCTAATCGTGAGAATAAAAGGGCTCTCTCCGTAGTAAAGTGTACCTGATCGCGCCTGCAGTGTGACTTGAGGAGCTGGACCGTTATTTCTGAGGTGTAAGAAGGTCTTATCTTCTCTCTCCACCTCTCCCTCGTAAAGACTGTCGTTCACGATCACAGTGAGAAGAGGGAGAGGCCGCCGGGCTGGGAGATGACGATAACGAGTCTCTCGCCCTGTTGTCGGGAGTCGAGGGTTCGAGTCATGCAGCTTTTCTAATCGCACCGCTTCCCTTCACAGCCCGAAAGACTTTCCCGAGCTGAGAAACGACACGTTTTTGCGAGCCGCCCGAGGTGAAGAGGTCGAGCATGTTCCGGTGTGGTGCATGCGGCAAGCGGGACGTTACCTGCCAGGTACGCCAGTGTATACAGTCAATAAAAGCATGGAAGGTTCCACGTTGATGTCAGTGTCGTCCGACTGTCCTGTCTGTATACTGTCCTAGCTGTCGGTGTCTTTCCAGTCTTGTGTACAGGTTCCTGCAGGATTCCAGGATCCGTTTTTTAAATTGCTCGTGCTCATCTACCAGACCTTACAGAGAGGCCAGAGAAGCTGCTGAATATATTTCTGAATTGTGAACAGAGCGACTGTGTATGTGCTGTCCGTCCGTGTCCCTACGCCGTAGAATGATCTCCCCTGTTACCTGATATTATCTTATCAGATTCAAGTCTGATTCAGATTCTTATCGGTCTTTAAACCCAGTTTTACAGCCTTGCTTTCAGTAGTTCTTCGTAGTAGAACTCTTTATTTCTTCTCGTATTGGTACATGTGCAGAACGTTTTCTTGTATTGTGTCACACAGATGTCTTGGATTTCTGGGTACTTGTGTGTTTTGTTGTTCGTGAGACATGCGATGGACTGTAACAGGTTTAGGAAAAAGTGCTACACAAGCAAAGATTTTTCACTACTTTTGCATTATTACTGATTTTCTTATTAACTGACTGACAGACTAAGTGACATACTAACTCTTTTACTTATTAACTGACTTGCTTTACTTACTCACCTCTTTGCTAACTATCTAAATTGTTTACTTGCTTACTTGCAGTTAACTTTTACTATCTGTCTTTAAAAATGTACTCCCTTATTAACTTGCCTACTTACTAACATGCTTGCTTAATAACTTACTGTCTGACCTACCCATTTATTAACTTACATATGTACTAACTTACTTATTAACTTGATTACTGGCTAACATGCTTTCTTACTAACATACTAACCAATTTACGTATGTACATACTTGTCTATTAACTTGCTTACTAACTAACTAACTAACCTGCTTACTTATTAACAAACCAATTTACTTATTTACATACCAAATTATTAACTTGCTTACTAACTAACCTGCTTACTTACTAACATACTAATTTACTTATGTACATACTTACCTATTAACTTGCTTATTAACTAACCAGCTTACTTATTAATAACACACTAACATTAATTAACTCATTTATGTATTTACATACTTATCTATTAACTTGATTACTAACTAACTAACCTACTTACTTACTAACATACTAACTAATTTACTTATTAACTTACTAACTAACCTGCTTACTTACTAACATACTAACTAATTTACTTATTAACTTACTAACTAACCTGCTTACTTACTAACATACTAACTAATTTACTTATTAACTTACTAACTAACCTGCTTACTTACTAACATACTAACTAATTTACTTATTAACTTACTTACTAACCTGCTTACTTACTAACATACTAACTAATTTACTTATTAACTTACTTACTAACCTGCTTACTTACTAACATACTAACTAATTTACTTATTAACTTACTTACTAACTAACTAACCTGCTTACTTACTAACAAACTCATTTACTTATGTACATACTTACCTCTTAACTAACCTGCTTACTTACTAACATACTAACTAATTTACTTATTTCCATACTTAGTAGCTACATTTCTCTCTAACTTACTAACACTCGATTGTTTACTTACTAACTTAAGAACTTACTAACTTACTGTCTTAATTTTCTCCCTTGTTAACTTGCCTACTTACTAACATGCTTGCTTAATAACTTCTGACTTACCCACTTGCATATCCACTAACTTATTTACGTACTTACTTATTAACTTGTTTACTAAATAACTAACCTACTTACTTACTTACTAACTTATGTAACATACATGTTTACATATTTACTCACTAACTTGCCTACTAAGTAACTATCTAACCTGCTTACTTACCAAGGCACTATCTCTAACTTATTTACATACTTACTTTCTAAATGATTTATTAACATGTTTACTAACTTAATAACTAACTAGATTTTGTCCGAGTGGACCGTTTTATTAGCTGAAATCAGCGCGTAGGTCAATAAAACCATGTACAATTACTGACTGTAGCCCATCTGTTACTCTGCAAAAATGTATTGGCACCCCTTCCTAAAGGAGTAAATGGAGCAGATATTATTTTGATGGTGTCGTTATTCTCAGTTCAGCAGTGACACGTGTGTGTGTGTGTGTGTGCACACGCATGCTGTATGGATATATATACGCACACACTGACAGTTTAAAAATCTGACTTTACTTGGCAGAGTTCAGGGAATTCCGAGCGGGGAAGGACTTTTTTGAGACGTGCCGCTCCCCGGAGGACTGCTGCGAGCTCACGCTGCAGGTCAGCAACTTTAACACACCTAAAACCCGAAACTGGGACTGAGAATTGGAGGTAAATTAGTAAACGTCTTATTTGTCCTGCAGCCGCTGAGGCGATTCGGATTCGACGCCGCAATCATCTTCTCGGACATCCTGGTGGTGCCGCAGGTGAGAAGCTGCTTACCTTAAATGTTTACATAAAAACTGATTACATTAAATGTACAATAATGTAATATGAGTATGTCAACAGTTTGTTGAATTCCGTTCAGTGCAGCTGAAGTGTGTGTGTGTGTGTGTGTGTGTGTGTGTAGGCTCTGGGTATGGATGTCCAGATGGTAGCAGGAAAAGGTCCGACATTTCCAGAGCCCCTGAAAGAGCCCGATGACTTGCAGAGACTTCGGTCTAAAGTGGACGTGGCGTCCGAGCTGGGCTACGTGTTCAGGGCCATCACGCTGACTCGGCACAAACTGGAAGGCAAAGTTCCTCTCATCGGCTTCAGCGGCGCACCGGTGAGTGGACGAGGATAAAATCCACTGTCCCACTGTGTGATCAATAGGTTTTTCATTTCTTTAATGATGACACAAAATCTACAAAGCCGGGGGCAATAGGAAAGCAGTCAAACACGTGGGACTGGAGGGTGTGTGTGAGATGTAATCGGTTATCACGATTTTCTGAAGACTCCATGTTCTTCTCCCACGTGCAGTGGACTCTGATGTCCTACATGATTGAAGGCGGGGGCTCCACCACCCACTCGAAGGCGAAGCGGTGGTTATACAGACACCCCGAGGCCAGTCATGCACTCCTCAAACGCCTCACTGACGTTATCGTGGACTATCTGCTGGGCCAGGTCAAAGCTGGCGCTCAGGTGAGAGTTGTTCACGTGAAACGCATGCATTTCCTATACACAGACGGGTCCATAAGTATTTGGACAGCGACATAATATCCGTCGTTTTATTTTTATTTTTTTTAAAATGACTGATCATTTTGTTTAACCGCTTGCATTAAAGCTGCAAGTCTACACTTCAATCACATCTTGATTCCTTCATTTGGCGGTTTACAGAGGCAAAATTCCGAATGTTGTGTCGGTGTCCATATACTTACGGACCGGTCTGTATTGGTGAACTTTTGAGCTGCGGATGTTCAAGTGACATTTTTGTGACTCGACAGAAAAGTTGAAGGCGTTTAATTATTAAACGGAGGTCGTGCTGGACTTTTACGGGTTTTTGTTTTCTTCGACCTTGCTGTCTTGAACATGGCCGCTAGGACATTCTTGCACCTGTGAAGAAATGATGATCTGTGTGTGTTTGTCCTTCAGGCCCTGCAGGTGTTTGAATCCCACGCCGGCTGTCTGGGTCCGGTGGAGTTTAAAGTGTTCGCTCTGCCGTACCTCAGGGACATCGCACGCAGAGTAAAGGACAGGCTGAAGGAGTCAGGACTGGATAACGTCCCCATGGTGGGTGAAGCGTCTTCGGTCTTCAGTTTACCCTAAATGTAAAAGCAGATCAGCTCCGACACGACCGGTGTCTCACGTCTGCTCCATTAGTATTATCCAAACAGGACAGAGCAGGATGAGTTCCCTTTTGCGTCTGGTTCCTCTCGAGGTTTCTTCGCTCATGTCATCTCGGGCGGTTTTTCCTCACCACCGTCGTGCTCGTTCGTGATCTAAATCCATGTCCGGATTTCTCGAACTGTAATTAAACGCGCTCTACAAATACAACCGAATGGAATCGAATGCCTCGATGATCCAACCCGTGCTTCAAAAGACACTTGGCATGTCTAAAACTGTACCACGTTCGCTACATAGTGCGGCATTCCTGAGCTGAATATTCCTCGCACTCGTTTAGTGAATTCCCAGAGTTAATAGATGACAGAATACCCATAATGCACATTGCCATTGGGGGGATTGAGTAGGGCACCATTTAGACACAGAAGTTTGTTTGGCTTGGGAAATTTCATCTGTAGCCAGATCACTTTAAAGAGGCTAGCATCAACGGTTTAGCCGGAACACGTACAATTATTATTATTATTTTTTAATTGTCTTGTGAGCCAGCTGAAAACAAGAAGGCATGACCGTGGTCTTTTTGGTTTAAAAAAACGGAGGTGCTGCTAATTATTAAGTAGGGGTCACACTGGAGCTTTGCCTCAATGTTTTCTTACTTTAGCATGGTGCACATCTCAAGAGGGGGCGGGGGAACAAAAAAAAACATGAGCAGTATGGTTTTTTGTGGTGATTTTATACATTTTTTTTGTTTGTTTTTCACATTTTCTTAATGAGAAAAGTTGGCTCTGGTGAAACTTGCTGCACTTGCTAATCCTCAGCACTAGATGTCTGTATTGGTTAAATGTTGGGTTTCAGTTTACTAATCATGCCGTTTTCCTTTGGATCAGATTGTATTTGCGAAGGACGGCCATTACGCTCTGGAGGACCTCTCCCAGTCCCACTATGAGGTGGTGGGCTTAGATTGGACCATTGACCCTTGCGTGGCACGGTGAGTCCCCCCCCTCCCGCATCATGGTACATCTCAGTCCTTTTTTTTTTTTCTATTTTCCCCCAAAAATTGTGCTGGAGTTCATATATATATATATGTGTGTGTGTGTGTGTGACAGGCAGAGGACTGGTGGGAAAGTCAGTCTGCAAGGGAACATGGACCCCTGTGCACTGTATGCTACTAAGGTAAACTCTGTTAGGAACACGTTTTGTGGTGATCACAGCTCAGTTTTCCAGTGAAGGTGCAGATTGGATTTGTATCGTATTTATTTAAAAGTCAGTCCTAAATTCCGAGCCCGATCCTGGATGTTCGGGGGTGGCGGGGTTCCCACATGTTTGGGAAGAAATGAGTCTCGCCGCCATTTTATACAGATGAAATATGTTACATATCCATCCATCCATCCATCTTCTACCGCTTAGTCCTTTTCAGGGTCACGGGGGAACCTGGAATCTATCCCAGGGAGCATCGGGCACAAGGCGGGCACAATGTACACCCTGGGCAGGGTGCCAGTAAATTAAATATATGAAATCCAATGTAATAAATAAACTTGCACACTGATATCATGTCTGAAAAGAACCTGTTCGGTGTCTGTTTCTCAATGTGGGGTGCCAATACTTTTAGTTCGAATTCAAAGTGCTGTACTGACGCACGTGTATAGGTCCGCATCCATTCGTATTAGAACCGAGGGACGTGGTTGAGCAGGAAGAATGATCCACTAGTGATGGGTCATTTGTAAATGAGTCGACTCCTTGAGTCGTATATATTTGACTCGGCTCTTTTAGGTGAACGCTGAGACTCCGGCATCCGAGACATTTTATTATTTTATTTTTTTTAAATGGCAATTCCATTACTGTTGTAATGACTTACATATGCAACTTGTACGATGCGTAACTGGCGACTAGAAGCTTTTATTACGTCTTAGCTAATGCGGATTAGCCTCGTAGCTCTAGTGCTAATCTAAAAAGCTCATTTTAGATACCGAACTTGTCTTGGATTATGAACCATATGTCGTTTTTTTTATTGTACAGTTTTGGTTTATAAGTATGATCAGACCTAGATATGTCTGAAGAAACACACAATATAAACCTACACAAAGATGAACCTGTGTGTGTGTGTGTGTGTTTAGGAGTGCATTTCTGAGATCGTAAAGACGATGGTGGAGGCGTTCGGCACCAGGGGCTACATCGCGAATCTCGGCCACGGTTTGTACCCTGACATGGATCCCGAGAGTGTGGGCGCGTTTGTGGAGGCCGTGCACACACACTCCCGCCGGCTGCTCAACCACAAATAAGTTGTAGTCCATCTGCGCAGAGGCAACAAGAGACATGAGAACCACACACTGCTATTCCGGGCCTGTTTCAAAGAAAGAAGAGAAAATAATCAGTAGTGATGTAGGATGATCACCGAGGTTATATCGTTTTGTTGACCGATGTGTGATTTTTGTAATCGTGTCTGAAAAAAGAAGGCAGAAATGATGAGGTTTTTTATTCATATATGTATAAAATGGTTTTCTATTCGACCAAATAAAGAGAGATCTTCATGGAAATCCAAGCGCACGGGCTCTGGGGAAGATAAAACGTACACACTGTGACCACGACTGTAATTGATCAGTCAAGCCAGTTTGCTGTCGGATTGGATACATGTCCAAAAACGTCTCCACCTCGAACCACGTTCACTGATGTGCGATTCGTTCATCTATAAACACGAACTAAACGACACAGTGTAGATTTAAAACCATTGACAGACGTTCATGTCTTGTAAGAGAAACTAATCTAATCCTAGCTCCAGTGCAGAAGTAAAGAAACCAACACCCATGCATGGTGAATCTGGAGGCTATCCCAGGAATACTGGGCATGAGGCAGGAACACATCCTGGATGAGACTCCAGTCCATCGCAGGACACAACAATTTAACGTAACCCCAATCCAAGTACACCGGCGTGTTTGGGAGGTTGGAGGAAACCAGAGAACCTGGATGAAACCCACAGCAACATTGGAGGAACATGGGGAAACTTCATACAGATCAGATGTGAGATCAAGATCAAACCGGGAAGCGTGGAGCTGTGAGGTGGCCACTCGATGAGCTACGCTAACATGTCTCCCATGATGCTGTTTTAGTGTATAGTGATCATCTGAAAAAATGTAGATGTTTTTTCGAGTACGCTAACAGACGGTTAGCCGTGTTTGACTAGAACAATCAAACATGCCTGGTACATTAAAATCCCAGTGGAAACTTTTTCCCGAAGGCGCATAAACGCCCGAGAAAACTCTCATCCTCAAATCCAGGTGTTTTCATTTTCTGAGATGGAGCTCCACAACACATCATGTGACCTCTTCCAGATGATGTTAATCCGGGGGGGTGTGGGGTTATCTGAACAAATGGAAGCTGCAATCCCGAACACGTTCCAATCATGTTCGAGATTTGTGTGTTGACTCTCTCGTCGGAATCTGCTTGTTTTTTGTCCTTCTCGTGAAGCGTGTTTGTTTTTCATATCCTTGATTGCCACTGGTGCACAAAGCCCATGTGAACAGGCTGCATCTCATTCTCTAGGTGTCTATTGGCTCTGAACAAACATCTCAACTGTACACAATGGGGACGGAAAACACACTCATACGGCCATTGTGTGTGAAATGGTAGGCAGCTGCAGCTCGTCCACACGGCATGCTGTTGTCCTTGATTGTGAAAAATAAATAAATAAAATGCTGCAGTCAATTTGCTGATTAGCGCCGTAGCATTTCTAGGCCTCGTCACTCCAAAGGGCGCAGCTGGGATTTGGGAAGCTGGGATGTACCTCATCACTTCGAGACACACACATACACATACACGTTACGAATTACCTCAAGGGGCTTCTGACATTATTTTTAATTGCAACAATGAATCCACACTCAGAAAAGCTCGATTCCCCAAGGTCTCCTTTAAGGACCCATGAGGAGAATAAGTGAGAGAGAGAGATGGGGGGTGGGGGTGGGTTGTGGGGGTTCAGTCGCAATCTCTCAGCGAATCAGCGGGCCTGAAAATCCAATCTGCTGCAGCAGACATCATGCTGTACATCACTTGTCAGGCCCTGGCACTGTCGGTGCTTTATCAGACGCAGAGGGCTTGGCTTGGGATCGATTCGAAATATTAGGCAGCATAGGGACGGTAAGGTGGTGTTTGGACGTGTCCTCATGGGCTCGACCGCAAAATAGAGCTCGGAGAAAGGAGTGACAGGTCCTTAAAGTCATGAGCGATGGTGAGAAACAGAGCAGCTTGGCGGTTTTGCCTCTGTGGATAAACAATATTCCATAGCGCTTTGAGCTCCTTGAGTTATAGGTGGCGGTTTGGTTCTACAGTCCATACAATTCTTGCTTTCATATACAGTTGCAGCAATCAAAATTATTCAACCCCCACTGTAAATAAGGTTTTTTATCAAAATGTACAGACTTGCAGATGTTTGCGATGAACAAATCAAACGAAAGCAATTGAAACAGTTCAACACAACGGATGCTTCAAGTGGTTTCCCCAAATTCAACTGCAAAGCCAACTTCTAATGATTTCTCCAGTCTCAAAATTATTCAACCCCTTCATGGCGAGCATCTTTAGTACTTAGTAGACTTTGCTGTTCTGATCTGCTGCAAACGAGGTGCAGATCTTCTGGCAGCGTTCCTGAGGAATCTTCTCCCGTTCCTCATGAGCAATGGCCTCCAGTTCAGTAATATTCTTGGGTTTGTGTGCCGCGACATCCTTCTTCAAATCCCACCAGAGCTTTTCTATGGGGTTCAAGTCAGGTGACTGTGATGGCCCTGTAGAATCTTCCAGGACGACTTCTGTAACCAAGCCTTGGTGGAATTTGAGGTATGCTTGGGATCGTTACTCTGTTGGAAGGTCCAATGACGCCCAAGCTTCAGCTTCCTCACAGATGTGACGTTTTCATCTTAGGATTTCCTGATACTTCACTGAATCCATCTCGCCTTCCACACACCAGAGGATGCAAAGCAGCCCCAGAGCATCACCGAGCCTCCACCATGCTTGACTGTGGCCAGAGTGTTCTTTCTTCATTCTTCTTCCTCCAGACATACCGCAGATCCATCGTGCTGAAAGTTCTGGTCTTGTTTCATCACTCCACAGAACAGAATCCCCAAAACTTCTGTGGCTTATTTGATTTTGAGCGACTTTTCTTGAGCTTTTGGGTCAGTAGTGGTGAACGTCTTGGAGTTCTGGCATTGAAACCTTCTGCGTTTAGTACACGCCCTACTGAGCTCACTGAAACCTCAGTGCCTATCGCCACCATGTCTGGCTGCAGGTCTTTTACAGTCACTCGAGGGTTTTTCACAACCTGCCTTCTCGTAAATCTTCCCCCATCCAGGTGTTTCATGTATTTTCTACCCCTATCCAGTTCAAGTATTTCATGTGTTCCAGCTCAAGCAACACCTGCTGCAACTAATGAAGCCTTTGATTCGTTGCATCAGGTGTGCTTCAGACAACACCTGTTTTGTATATTTGTGTTGTTGTGAGGGAGACTATTCACGGGGTTGAATCATTTTGAGACTGGAAAAATCACTCAAGTGAAAGTCGCATTTTCGGTTGGATTTGGGGAATTCACTTGAAGCATCCGTCATGTTTGACTATCGCCATCGCTTTTGTTCGAGTTGTTCAATGCAAACAGCTGAAAGTCTGTAAATTTTGACAATAAACATGATTTGCAATGGGGGTTGAATCATTTTGATTGCAACTGTATTACACTGATGGCATACTTTTAGTAAGCCACAATTCCTCTAGCTGAGCATTTAGTCCACTAAAATCCCAATTGAAGAAGTACAGTAGAAGTACAGTATGTGTTTATGTGGAACATCCACCTTAAAACAAACCTTTGATTTGCCAAAGCGGTGGCGGCTGTGGCGCAGGTAGTTGAGCGGGTTGTCCACTAATCGTAGGGTTGGCGGCTCGACTCCCGGCCCGGATGACTCCCCATGCCGAAGTCACTGAACCCCAAGTTGCTCCCAATGGCATCCATCTTCTACCGCTTACTCCTTTTCAGGGTCACGGGGAACCTGGAGCCTATCGCAGGGAGCATCGGGCACAAGGCGGGGTAGACAGGGTACCAGTCCATCACAGGGCACAATCACATACACACACACACCCATTCATACACTATATATATACACACACATATATATATAGTTACTGTCACCACCATGAAGTTTTACCGAAGTGCTTCATTCCTCTTCTACCACAGCAATTTCTAACAATTGCAATTTTCTCTCTTTTTTTTTTTTTTATCTAAAAGAACATGCTGTACTTTTATACATTTATAGTTACATTTCATGTTGCACAACTGTGAAACCAGTTAGTTCCTGGTGTTACTTGCGCTATAGTACCTATAAACTAACCAGACTCTCTCACTCTCTCTCGGTTTTTTTTAAATTAATAAAACAATAAAACGCAGCTGGCCATGTTACCAGGAAACCTTAAAACGTCTGCCATCTTGAAGACTTTCCCAGAACTTCACCCTCAACTGTTCCAAAAATGCCGAAACTGGAGACTCCTTCCATAAGTGGTCAACAAACATGTCCTCGCCCGAAAGCGGCAAATCATCGACGACGTCCACCGGCGACGTCTCTGTGAACGAGCTGTTACTATAGAAACGAGGACATATTCGAACAAGTGAATTAATATAAAGCGGAGACCCGATTTACAGCCACACTACCGTCAGAGCTGCTCTTTGATAGAAAACGAAAAGTCAACACCTTCTGACCAATCACCAACCACCGCTATCTTGATCACATGATCCTGAAGTCACGGCGCGAACCTGTCCGTAGGACCGAGCGCTTCCATCAGATCACGAAGCGACGAGGATGTGTTTCACACTTTATTCATAGAAAAAGCACTGAAATTCAACACAAATCATATAAAATGGTAGTAGCATTACATAAATAGTAATAAATTTTTGTTTATAGACATTAGCTCAAGAGGTTGCACAAACGAAACAAACAAAAACAAAAACGTCGTCGAACTATACTTTTGTGGCAACAAATACTGGATACCTTTTTTCATAATTCAGTAGCACGGAGAGGTGACGAACACTTTTCCCTTAAATTAAAAATGGAAGAATAGAAATTAAAATAAAAAAAATAAAAAAAAAACCCCAAACAAAACAACTCAAACAGTGGATGAACTAGTGAACAATCTCTACCAGCGATTATTATTATTATTATTATTATTATTATTTCCTTCTAAACTCTAGGGACAGATCAGTACACTGGTACAGTCAACACATATAGACACTTAAAGAGTTATGGGAAAGAGAAAGAGAGGAAATAAAACAAAATAAAAGCATTAAAAAAAACAAAACAGAGCCACAAGAATTCTGTTTTTGTGTGTGTGTGTGTGTGTTTCGCACTGGCGCTGGATCAGCTAGGCGAGCTACTAAAGATGCTTGGATGCGTGGACTTTGCATAAGCAGGCGGCTACGATCGTCCTGCATTCGCAAAGAAGGAAGCAGCTGCTTGCTCTTCCACCGATCGAGGCTTGACCTGGTCGAGGTCACACCAGACCACTCGAAGGAGAACGGCTGTGGAAGGTGTCGCTAATCCTCTGAAGGGGGGTAGGGAGAATAAAAAAATAAATAAAATAAAAAAGTGACTGAAACGGACGTCTCCTCAGACGTGGTCGGAGCGGCGTCTGACACAAGTCTCGAGGCAACATCACATCAGAACGGCTTTTCTCGAATTCCCTCCACGATAATACGGTCACCGGGTTCGGACCAGGCACGTGCCGATAATCGGGTTATAAAACGGATCGTTTCTGCGTTTAACCGAGCGGCCTATATTTCCCTTCCGTCACAGACGTGGCGGACAGAACTGCCGCTCCGACGGAGGAAGAACTCTTTAGCAGCGTGGTATTAGAACACGACGTGCTTAAGCAAACGTTGGGATGACGACCATTTAAGATCAGCACACGCCTAGTTCACACAGCGCGTGGCGTGGCGTCCTTCTGCCATCACATTTCCTAAATCACTTTGAGAAGATGATAAGGCTTCGAAGTTTAAAAACAAATCTAAAAGGACATATGCAAGTCAATCGAAAGGCAAAAGTCCTTTGAAGAAGAGAGCGAAAGTAACGAAGAAGAAGAAAAACAACAATAAAAAAAAAAAAAAAAACAACAACAACAACCAGGAAGTGGTTCTGCATAGTCAGTTCAACGGCTGTTCTTCCTTTTCTTTCTTTATTTCCCTTCAGTTTATATTTTACACGCCATGGTTCTCTTGCAAAAAATAAAAAATAAAAGTGTACAAAAGACCAAAATTATAAGGAGATAAGGAGGGGGGGACTGTTCACAGGAGCACCTGAGAAATGTTTGTCTGGTTTTTTTTTGTTGTTTTTTTTTTTAATTTTTTTATTTTGTTAAAGTCTTTATGCTGTCACATTCCCAGCCCGCGACAAATTCAAGTATCCGAAAAGGAAAACAACAACAACAACAACAACAACAACAAAAGAAACCATACAGTTATCATAAATAATTATAACTTTACAATTTTTTGAATTGACACTTCCATATTTACAATATCTTAAATGCTTATGCTACTTATTTTTTTTTTTTGTTTGTTTGTTTTGTTTCGTTTCTTTAAGTGATTCCCTGAGAACTGAGTTGAGCATCTTGTCCTTTTCTCGCCAGGTTTCCTTCCGTCCGTCGCCGCCGAGTGCATCGTAAGTGTGTCGGGAGCCAAGCGGGCGCTTGTAGGGGGTGTGTGGGGGTGGGGGGCTGAGGGTGGCACGTGGAAGATGTTCCGTTTCATGTATCCGAATTTTTGAAATGAACGCTTGGCAAACAAAAGCGTTAATGCGGACAAGGTGAAAGGGGCGCGAGCGAATCGAGTGCTTGTAGAACACCACAACTACAGTTACCACCATCTTCGTTTCTGATCTTTTTTTTTTTCCCTTCCTTCCTCTAAAGTACAACACGGACGACACGGGTGCCGCGCCGATACGGAGCCGCTGCCAAACATTACTACTTTTAAGAGGTCGCCTAAGCAGGCAGTAAATCTGATGACGCATCGCGTGCACGATAATGCTAAGCTTTGATGGTGCAGGAATCTACACCCCGGGAAAAAAAATTAAAAAAATTAAAAATACAAATGAAATAAAGCCGTCTTTACGTCAGAAAGATGAGGTTTTTGTTCAGATTCAGGCGGAGAAGGGAACCCCTTGCTCTTCTCAGGTGTGGAGGAGTTGCTCTCGGTAACGTTCCCGTAAATCTCTTTCGTCCCAACACGAGGAAAAAGAGGGCAAACCAAGAGGAGCGGACAGAGGGGAGGGTGGCGTTCAGTGGCGTCTTGGCCGATTCCTGGGTTACGTAAAATTGCGTTAAGACGAGGAACGCCTCGACGTTTCGGCGAGATTTTTCGCCCTACCTCCGGGAACAAGGCCTCAGCCTCATCCTGTTAAAGCTGTTCCTTAAAATACGCTCGAGGTATGACCGTAACACTGTGTGTGCGAGTGGGGGTGTATTTACTTCTTTTTGCTTTCGGAATGACCGTTCTGAGCGTTCGAGCTCTTTGCCAGGGGGATAAAATAATAATAATAATAATAATAATAATAATAATAATAATAATAATAAGAACCACCAATCACCACGATGGAAAAGGCTCAAAATACCCCGTCTATCATTTGGTTTCTCTTTATGTGCCACTTCTGCATCTGGATTAAACTAAAGCGAGCGTAAACCAAAGTCAAAAAGTTGTTCTGGCCTCCACAGGTTCTAAAAATCCGTGAACGCTGGTTGTTCACTAAAGGCAAAGTGTATCAAACTTAAAATAAAAAAAAAAGGAATTCAAATAAAGGATACTCGGAATATACAGGAAGAAAATAATGCCTTAAATAAAGGAGTGAGTGAGTGGGGAGTCCTTTAGAGTCTCCTCAGCCGAATCGCTCGCGCACGAGCATCATGAGCTTCTTCTTGCCCTTGTAGATCTGCTTGAGGTTGTCAATGAACTGGGCGAACTGGACGTGGCCGTCGTGCGCCATCAGGAAGGTGTCACGCGCTTTGCCTAGGAATTCGATGAACTCGCCGTAGTGGCGTGGGCTGATGTGCGTGAGGCGCGAGTGTGTGGTGCTGATGTAGGCGCCGATGGCGGCGTCCAGCAGTTGGCGCAGCGGCGCCTTGTCCGTGCTCATCAGTTTGCCCGAGCTGCGGCGGCCGGGGATACCGGCGAGTCCGGGCGCCGTCACCGTGCAGCGGCGCAAGATGTCCGAGAGCACGGTGGCACAGCGCACGCCCTTCACCACCAGCGGCACCATGGCGCCCAGTTCGTTCTTGCCCAGCGAGTGGCTGAGAGCGCACGCCCACAGGACATCGTTGATGGCCGGATGCGTGTCCTGGTTGTACGCCAGGCTGACATGTGCCATGGCCAGCGACGCCAGCTTGAACGCCCGCAGCGGGTAGCCGCGGTGCTCCATGTATCGCGCGATGGTGAACAATTGCGCGTGCGTCATGGCCGTCGCCGCCGCGTCCACCGCAATCTGGTAGGCCGTCTCGAACGCCACGTGCTCCTTCTCGCAGAGCGTGAGCGCGGACAACGCGCAATTGGCCGGGTCCTTCATGGCGCACTGCAGAGCGAGTGTCCGGGCGCAGCTCGCCAGCTCCTCCCGCTGCCCGTAGTCCAGGCTGAGACGCAGCGCCGTGCCGTGAGACATGACCGCTGCGGCAACAATACTCGTAGCCTCGGTGGGTGTGAACAGCGTGTACCAACTCTGCAGGATGCTGACCAGCGCCCGCAGACCTACAGACAGACGTGCGGGACAGAGAGACCGGAGAAGAGGAAAGTCAGAACCGGTTGGAATCATCGACATTTGTAATTGATTTTTTCGAATAGAGGCGGAGTCCGATACAGACCGACTTCGGTAGCGCAGGTGACGAGCCAGCGCACCATCTCTCTGCGTCTCCAGTTCAGAGTGGACAGAGTCATCCTCATCACCTACAGGGAAACAACACGCGGGGATATAACGGACCTCGTACGGGTGGACGGACAAAACCGGACAGACGCCGCGCGCACACACACACACACACACAGCGGCGCTCACCTGAAGGCCGAGCTCCAGGGCCACGTTCAGCAGGGTGATGTCGGGTGGGCTGTCTGCAGGGGTGGCAATCTTGAACGCGTCTTGAGCCAGTTTGAAGATGAGTGAGGAGGAGTGGATGTTTTTCTGGATGGCCTCGAGGACCGTGCGCAGTCTCAGCATGTCTCCTGCTCACAGCACCACCACCACACAGCATTAGCTTCAAAAAGCGCCAGTACAAAACTGCACAATTACAGACCGAGCATGTCTTTAAGTCCCGGTGGAGCGGATCATGGCTGATGCGCGGTTAAGACGGAAACGATGTAGTTTTACACAATCGTTTGCCAAATTTTCAGTGTGTGTGTGTGTGTGTGTGTGTGTGGGGCTCACCCTTGGCTGCAGTGAGCATGGTTGATGCTAGCTCACACTGTTGGGACTCCAGGTGCCCGAGGGTGAACCATCGCGGGTATCTGCTCGGCACTATGGAGATGCCATGGTGCGGGTGACCCACGTCACCTGATGGCGCTGTGGACTCCAGCACAGGCAACCTGCAACACATCGCATTGAACCCCCACGATGAACAGCGCACCATCTTACATCATATACACAATAACACACTGGGGGTTCGACGAATTTGTGATACGTTTCAGATCACCGGGTAACCACGATGTACGATAAAGTGTTCAAACTCATCCCGATAAATCCAGATTACACGCGAATCGAAGGACACCCCGGCTCGTACATACCCGTCCGCTCAAACGCCGATGTAAAAGCATGACCTATATGCAAAAACGTACTGGAACACGATTGGCTCGGAGAGTCCCTGTTCATTTCTAGATCAGAGACGTTCCCAGGATGCCAGGTTTAACCTGACTACACGGCGTCTCTGTGGACATCCAGACCACGGACGACGCTCGGGGCTCAATTAGCTCGGTCCTGTGCCGAGGCTGCAGCTCTGCGCTCTACGGCGCGCGTCTGAGAGTGCAGCGGTAGCAATACGGGATCGATCGAAATCAGCGATGTGAGCTTGGAACCCAGAGGATCTGGGCCTGGATTCGCGACGGCGCGGTAATAAAGGCCCACACAGACTCCATGCAAACACACCGACGCACCATCACCGTCCTGGAAGGTCACACGACCACGCAGCGGTTTCGTCTCCGCCGACGCCGATCCGGCTCATCGAGGGTTCGATAATACGCCGACGAGTTCACGTGGGCATCTCGCGTCTGTTCCATTTATTTATTTATATTTTACAGCTCTTCCATCGAGAACATCTCTCTTTTAATTCAGCGATGGGTTCGTACGCCGGAGCACCGAGAACAAGGAGTCGCGTTGGCTTTTCACCTTTTTGTCCTTCCCCCCCCGCCCCCCCGTTGCTTCCCCCCCCCCCGCCCGTTGCTAAAAGCAGGCTGGGTCACACTGTAGGACGTTCTCACCTCATGGCCCTCAGACCGATCTTGTAGGCCAGATCGGTGTCATGGGGAAGGAGTGCTGTGAACAGGTACTTCGCAAACGTGTGCATGGGTACGCTCTCTCTGTGGATCACCTCGCCCAGGCCGCTGAAGGGACCGCCTATAAATATTTACACACACACACAGAGAGAAGAAACAGCGTCAGGATTCAACATGTCCTTAAGTTGAACACGGCTACGTCGTGGAGAGTGGAAACCATACCCTCCAGCAGAAGCACGGCCTGCTTGCGGAGCGTGTGCACAAGCAGCTCGTCCAGCTCCAGCTCCTGAAGTTTGACGACAATCTGCTCCTCGTTGCGACACACCTTGTCCTGGGCGTACAAGCCCTCGGGCATCAATCTCTGCTGCCCCATACCCATCAGCGCTACCTCCAGCGCCAAGGCCAGGTACGACTCGCCGGCGTCCGGGCAGCCCCACACAGGCACGTGCTGATACACCGGGGGCTTGGGATCACCCGAATCTGGAAGAGTAAATTAAGATGCTGAAGGTTTGGACAGGAAGCTGGGGAAACGAACGCCATCTGTTTGAGAAGAGTGTCAGCACCAGCTATTAAATATCGGCTAGGATTCCTGTGTTCGCATTAGATGGAGCGAGGGAACACCAAACACACACACACACACACACACACACACACGTGCTCCAGAGGACGCCTACTGAGTGACAAACGATTGTGATTCGCTAATTCACACGTCCACTGAAAAGGACGGAGTATGCTTACGAAGGTGTGAACAAGTGTCTGGAGAGCACAAAGTTTTTCTCGCACAAGAACGAGGGGAAAAAATAAAAAAGCGAGAACGAGTGGGCAGAGAGAGATTGAAAAGAAGAGAGAGAGAGAGAGAGAGAGAGAGAGAGAAACCAAAGAAGGAGAGATGTTTGAGTTTAGAATACACACTCCAGCTGCTGTTAAACGCTCTGGGGTTTCTGATTGGGTGAGCTTTTAGGCCACACCCACTGTGTGAGGAAAAAAAAAAAGGGCCAGATGTTTCCAAATGTGTGATGGGAGTCAAACAAAGGGCTGTGCTACGTACACCCCTCACTCACACACTCCAGCACACACACACACACACACACACACACACACACACACACACACACACAGTACCACTTGTCTGCATTATTCCAAATCACAATAGCTCCCTGTTGGTTTCGCACAATAGCAACACAAAAGGCAACACTGCAGCTTGGAGCGACGTATAGCATGCGAACGCTGATTGAGTTGAAACATTTTACTCCACCGTGACCCCACAGCTACAATACAACCACACACACACACACACACACACACACACACAATAACACAATACCGTGGTGTTTTAAAAAAAAAGGTATGAAAGGCTATAGAAGCCTGATCTAATTCCGTCCGACCCACAAAACGCACACATGCTCCTCCCCCATCTGCCAGCCCATAATAACCTACCTCCGGTATCCATGGCGCTGTCGTCCTCCACTCGACACGTCTCCGTTAGGGTGGCGAAAAGACAGCCGATGGGATCGAGTGGGTGGCCCACCCAGCCTTCCAGATTGGTAGTGCTGGTCATTCCTCTCTGCAGAAGCTCTGCGCGCACGCACACACACACACACACACACACACACACACACTTAAATGAATTATGGGTGATAATATGCTTAGCGCAATTACTCGAACAGCTGTTTCTTAAAAACACAGAACGGTGAGTCTGCTACGTTTCTGCGCGTTTCAGTGTTAACTCCAGATTCGGCTCGTCAACACGTTCGAGCTGTAGATGCAGAGACAGATGGTCCGGGTGCCGTTCCAAAGCTCCAAATGTAAGTGCACCCCCCCCATCCCCAGACTCTCGCTCATTTCTAATCCGTGTGTCCATGCGAGTAATTTGCTGGACTGATCCTCACTCAAACAAATAGTCTGACCCAGCAACGGAACACCGCTAGCGGATATCTGTAGAGCAAACCGAAGCGCTACGGAGTCACGATGGACGCTACGTACGAAAGCTCTCACAAACATATCGAAACCGTACAGCATTGCTCTGTCGAACATTAACGTGATTACTAGTGAATGTGTCATGAAAGCTCGGTGTACGTCCTCGGTACTCAAATCTCAGCCCAACATCTGGACCTGGCTTCGGTTCCGTACTGAACGCTTAAACAACACAATAACAACCTGTGTGATGCACGAAGGCCTTGTAGCTCTACGCGAGCAGATAAGCCAAACCTGCTCAGTGTGGAGCACAATGCGGCTTTTGTAGGGTTTTTGGCTTCTACAGGCACGGTATGATGCCAAGTAGATAAAGATTGCTGTAAGGTCATGTTCCAATCCGTGTGTGTGTGTGTGTGTGTGTGTGTGTGTGTGTTACCTTTCTTCTGGTGTTTGTAAATGTCCAGCTGCCTCTGCTGCTGAAGCCGGAGAGTGTTGATGATGGCCACGGCCAATCGTAGGGCTTCTCTCGGGTAACCGTGGGAACGCAGGGCGTCCACCCGGGCACACGCAGTAGGCACGTGATCTGCAAGAAAGGTCACGTGACGCACTGTTGCAAGCACAAAGACGTCCAAATATGGCCATGTGAGCGTCTTACCCAGCCACAGCGGCAGGCCTTGAGGGTTAAAGAGCAGGTTCTCGCCCTCTCTCTGGTAAGCGGGCGAGACGTAGAAATCGCTGCTGATGATTCGCTGAAGGTGGCTGTCCTGCCAGTGCAGGTCGCACGCCTCCATGGCACGAGTGAACACCGTCCGCCTCGGCCGGGCCAACGAGTCTAAACACACGACGCAGAGGCGGAGTTAACATCAGCCAGGGAGACCATCAGGCCCCTGTATATGCGAGTCTTTTTTTCTGGCTGCCTTTGCGTTTAAAAGTTTTTAAAAAATGATTAGTAAATAAAGAGTGTCCGGGGGAAAGATATATAACGGGAGAACGACAGTTATAACAACCGTCACCATTTTATAGATTAGCTATAAACTGTTTCTGTGAAAAGGCGCTGACACTGGAGACTCCTTACTAAAATGTTCTATAGATAAGCATCTTACAGAAAACATCACCAAAACTACGATTATACGTGTAATATACATTTTCAAACTCGTTATCTTTTACGCTTCAGGTTAATTGGAGCACGTCCCTACGAATGAGCCGTTACTATAGAAACGATAACGGATCCGTTAATATAAACCCAGATACGCAACGCTCAGTCAACCCAATCAGAATCGAAGGTAGAATCGAGTCAAAACACGCCTAAATGGGTGCTTTCTGGATGCCCACCGTGTGCCAGGTTGCTCTGGGGCAGGGCGTTGGTGATGTTGGGTAGCTCGCTGCCGTAGTTGCCGTCCTCCAGCGGGCAGATATCCATGTCACTCCACTTCTTCAGTTGTTTGAGCCACGCGCTCTTCTCCTCACTCTTACAGTGAGGGTTCAGCACAATGCACACCCACAATGCACCTGTGGAACAACGAAGGTGGGAAGAGAGCACCGTTACTGAGGACGCGTCTCGAGGACAAGAGCGCAAGAGGAACAGAGATACAGCGGGGAATTAAGCAATGGGGGGCTGAAGAGAGAGAGAGAGATAAAAGAGAGGGGGGGAGCGGAAGATAGGGGAGGGAGAGAGAGAGGGGAGAGAGAGAGAGAGAGAGAGAGGGGGAGAGAGAGAGAGGGGGGAGAGGGAGAGAGAGAGAGGAGAGGGGAGAGAGGGAGGGAGAGGAGAGAGAGGGGGGGGAGGGAGGGAGAGAGAGAGGGGGGGAGGAGAGGGAGGAGAGAGGGAGGGAGGGAGAGAGAGAGAGAGGGGGGAGGGAGAGAGAGAGGGGGAGAGGGAGGGAGAGGGGAGAGAGAGAGAGAGAGGGGGGAGGGGGGAGGAGAGAGAGAGGGGAGAGAAGAGAGATGGAGTAGGTGCTGGAGTGTGATGGTCACAGACAGCTGGAGGAGTAGACAACCGTCCTGACCAAAACACTCTCATCGCACATCCATCCTACCGTGACCCAGACGTCCAATAAAACACGCGCATACATGCAATATCTCCTCTCCTATTGGTTGACCGTATTGACAGGATTATCATTTGGCCAATCCGAGCGAAGTGCTGCATCGACCTGACTCGACTCGTGTCGAGTAGCGCTGCACGTGAAGGGAAAAAGGGGCGGCGCCCCGCTATCCAGCAGCCATTTTCAGGACTCTACCCTCTAAACGGCCCGATCGATATGAGGCAGGCTGAAAGAAAGGCCGTATCTGATGGATAGCATCGTACTTCCTGTCATGGCAGGCGTGTACGCTGCTCTCTGACCGACATTAATGTTCTGATGCTCTTAAGCGCGAGGAAATAAGGTAAGGAGGATGTGGTTACGACGAAAGGGAACCTTTCAACGAAACGCAGCGTTAAGCCGGACCTCTCGAAACAGAGATCGACGCGACTGGGACGGCTCACCCAGTTCGTCCCACAGCTGCCGACACTTGTCCGTCATTCCCGTGCCCTGCTGTCGCCATAGCGACAGACGTGGGTCAGCCATGAACTGCTCCGTGATGAGGGTGAGCATGCGTGCTCCGTTCGAGTCCCGCATGCGCAGCATCTCCCGCACCTGTGTACACACACACACACACATCATAAACAACACACTCACTTAACGTTCGTATAAAGAATGGCCGATGTTCAAATCCATCAGCCAAATCACACACACACACACACACACACACACACACACACACACACACACACACACACACACACACACACACACACACTACAGGTCTCTCACCTTGGCGAACATGGAGTTGAGCTGCTTTCCCGAGCCGTAGTAGCCTCCCTGAGAGAGGAACTGTTTGACCTGCTCGCGTACCTGCTCCTCATCCAGGTGCCAGCAGTTATCATCATCAATACTGGCTCCTGCTGTGGGGTCCGGGGCCCCTAAAACACACACACACACACGCACACATTAATACATAACACATGGTTTTTGCTTTGTTGTACGAGTTACAGCGAGGCAGCGTGGACCGACGTGCGCGTAAGGATGAAAACATACTCGTAAACCCTCCAGACGGACGCCGACGCAAAAGGTAACCCACAAACGTTTACAAAGCGCCGTTCGCGCTTTCCGCATGTCCGGACCAAACCCCCAGAAAGGTTTAGCCGTTTCTGCAGTTCTACGGCCTCGGTATATACGGCTCAGCTCGTTTTTCTTTCCATCCCCTTAGTGTCGCCACCGTCGTTCCGCAGCGCGTCGTTCCCCGAGCCGGACCTTCACCGCAGTCCTGATTTTGAATCCCTCTCCGTAAGAGCTGCCACGACAGAGCAAGGAGTCAGAAATAATCCGCACGTCGGGATTTCCGTCACGGTGACGCCGGCGTAACGTAGAGTTCCGGCGCGTTGTTGGTTTTTTTGTTTTTTTTTTAAATCAGCGATATCGTACGGTGAATTCACAGAACTCTCGGATTTCTCTAAACCGCTCGGTCACGTTACAATTAGACTGAAAAACGAGCGAGCACACCGTCTCACTGCGCAATCCGCAGCACAGACTCGACAAATAAAATATCGGGGGGAGGGCTTTTTTTTGTCGGTTTTTTTTTTTACGGCACTCAAAAATTTTCTCTGCGAACCCGGCACACTCGCGTCGCGGTAACACCACCACTTAGATCAAATAACTCCGAAATACTCGATTTCCACCCCATAAAAATGCTCTTAAGCGGAGTTTTCCCTTCACAGTGCTTCTCTCTGGATAATGCCACGCTTTCAGCGAAGAGCACACACTGATTTGGGAGTAACAGAGGCGAGATGGAACGCATTAAAGAGGCCGTATTTCATCGCTTTATAGAGAGAGAGAGAGAGAGAGAGAGAGAGAGAGAGAGAGAGAGATCACCGTTTCTAAGACTTCAGTTCGTTTTAAATCGGCTCTTCGATATGCTTTAAAGCACGCACACGCACGCACGCACAGAACTTCTCCACACTCACAGACAAACGCACGAGAGATCGTATAGAACACAGATCTCCTGCACAGCTATATCAATGTAGTTTGTAAATAAATAATAATAATAATAATATCGATAAGTACAGCGTATAAAAATGTGTGTTTATACATTCTGAGTAAGGGTACGAAGAGAAAACGTGGACTATACGCGTTATCCTGCGTATATAGGAAGAAAACGAGAAGTATTTCCTGCTCGAGGCGGTATTAACTGAATTATTATTATTATTATTATTAGGTTTGACTGAAACCCTAGTTCGGTTTTGTAGCGCTAGTTGTTCTCAGCCCTAGTCACATGACCCTGTTAGTGAAATTCCAGCATCACGGCGCAGCTCCTGGTGAGCGGCTGATAAGCGCCCTAGTCGACTCCGACAAAAAGAGGGCACTTCCTGGCTTAGGTTTTCTTGCCATGTGTGCCGAGACCGGCTTTAAAATGTTCCACTGGAGGAGGAAGGAAAAGGAAGAGGAGGTCCGCTTTCCCCTCACATGTCCACCTCTAAACTGATTCTGGGGCTCGCGCGAGCTCGGAAGGCTACGGATGAAACCGTGCAGGGATATTTCAGCCTAAAGAGTCCGCACTCGGCAGAGCTAAAAACAACACGGCTCCCCGATTGGGTCTTAAAACCAAACCGTTACGAGTTATGAGCGAACACTTAAAGACACTTCTGAAGAGAACCCCGCACAGGACTGGATTCCGGGCAGGCTCAGTCCCATTTCCTAGATTCCCCACTCAGACCGTAGCTCCTGGCGTCATTAACGATGACGTAAGGCAGGATGGAAAGTGGGCACGCGCGTTCAGACGAGTCTCGGTGGGTTTTACGTACCGCTTGGAACGCTTTACTGTTTAGTCGTGCCAGGGATACTGCTTTGAATGTGTAAACTCTGCTTCACTATTCAAATGCTCTTCAGATTTTCATAATATTTACGTACACGAAAGTATTTAAAAAAAAAAAAAAAATGTAAAAAATAATAATGACGGAATGCGGTAATACCGGCGAAGCCGATCCGAACTTGTAAACATGGCGTGATCCTTACCGTGCACTTGGTTGATCTCCGAGTTGGAGGACAGGATCTCGTCTGCGAGTTTCTGCGCCGTCGGTAGCACTTCGGTGTGGTGCGCCGTGATCAGATACTGCACGAGTTTCTGCAGCTGGTCCCGGTTCATCTGGAAGAGCGTCTCGGAGATAGGCAGCCGCAGCTTCACCTGCTCGGCCCGCCGGATGCGGTAAAGCGAGAGCGCCACCACGTGGGCGCAGTAGAAGATGTCGCGGTTGCCGCAGCCACACGTCACCGACGTGATCTTGCAGCGGTCGAAGCTGATGGCCACGCGGTGCGTCACCTCGGGCTCGGAGTGTGTGGCCGGTTCAGTTACCGTTCCGCTAAGGTGGAAACCTGGAGGGAGACGAAGAGAAGGATGAAAGAGCGTTAGTGTTGCTAACCATATCCGAATCGGGGGGGTGGGGGGGGGGGTTGGGTCTGTTATATCAAGTACACTTTTAAAAATTGTACTCAGGATTAAAGAGAAAACCTTAAACAATTAAGTTATCCCAACAGCCCCCCCCCCACAGGGAGTGGAGCTCATTTCAGGGCCATATAAATACATACATAAAAATAATATATATATATATATATCTCTACTGGATTTTAATATTGCTAATCAAAGTATGTACTTTTGAAATTCTGTTTATAACAGGTTTAGAAACATTCCAAACCTTAAGCTTTAAAGTCTCGAGTGCACTATGTGTTGTCACAGAACCCATGTCTGATAGCCTGAGGGGGGTGGGGGGTCCCCAGCAGTTACCAAACCACCAATCGGTCTACACTGATCTTACACGGTAATGGATTAAGGTCATCCAATTCTCTCTGGGGGGGAAAAGGAGGAAAAAAGGAGAAAGGAGCTCAGAGACTCACTTGTCCTGGTAAGATTGGTGTGGGGGTTGGGGAAGGGGGCTTGTTACGAGAGGAAAGTAGATCCGCTGCGACCTTTGGCCTCCGTCTCCCCATGGGCCGGGGTTGTGAATTCGTCCTTGGGGAGAGTGTATGGGAGTTTTAACACACTCTGTAATGCCGGGGTTGATGGGTAGGGGTGCTGCAAAGTCTTGCCCTCAAACAAGTCCCTGAGGATACGGGGATTAAAATGTGGGGCAAAGATGCTCCAGGCTGAGGGGTTGAGGAAGGAACGAAATGGTATATGGGCAGCCAATGGGACAGCTTGTTTCCAGGCATCGAGCGGTGAAATATTAATGATTGGGACATGGACAACGGGGGTGCAGTGTCGAGAATTATATATCCTCTAACCCTAACGCTGCACCATGACAACCCAAACTCTATCAATACAAAGGGTGGATTACAGGAACATCAAGCCAAAAACCCAGTCTGTAAAGCAGGGTACAGGCTGCAGTCTTATCCAGGTTTTAGCATAATACACAGCAAGAAATGATGCTAGTTTACCAGCTTATGTGAAAACATTCTCTTGCTAACACAATGGTTTCTGAACCTTCCAGAATTCCGACCTTATAAAACCCTGTAGATATGTAACCGGACATCTCGGATCTGTGCCAGCGTAAATCATCGTTAGCAACGATCAGCTCACAAATACACGGTTTTAGCATTAAACAATGCTACGTAACGATCTCAGTCTAGTGTCTGAGGCGGACATTTTGTTAAAATATCTATTCGAACCCCCCCCACACACACACACACACAGACTTGTGCATGGACCAACACATTACATATCTAAAGAAGACAAAGAAATATAAACCGATGTAAAATACACAAAAACACGCTCGTTCCCCACGCATGCCCACAAGTTAACGCATCGTGTGCGCCGAGATCAAGTCTCGGTTTAGGCCGACGTCTGACTAGACCTCGCTGTGCCAAATCCCACAAAAGGCTTTCCTAGACGAGTTCTCCTAAGAAGGCGTCCTCCCCCGTCCCACCCCTCCTTGAGATTCTTCAGAAAACAAATCTGACGTCCAATTTACTGCCGAGCGCTTTCAGGCAGAGCCAGCAAGCGCGGAGGCACCTGATTAAGGAGAGTTTACGGTGATGTCTGTTTCCAGTTTGATAAAAAAAAAAAGGCGAGGCTGAAAAGGAGAGGGGGCTAGCCCTCGCTTCAAAGCAGATCCGAGCGGAAACAAAGACGCACGAGACGAGAGCAGAAGGTGTTTTTTTACGGACCCGGGCGTTCCTTTCAGGCTAATGCGCGAGCAGCTAAGCCTCGTGTGGCCTTCGTGCTGTGCTGAGAAGAACCAAGACACCACTGCCAAAAAAAACAAACAAACACACACCACCCCGAGAGCTAGAATGAAATAAAAGGAAGCACATAGTGTCGAGATGCTATCCTTTTTGCGAACTCCGTGGCGGGCATTGTAAAGCAAGGTTGCAGGATGAATCCTTCGACAAGAACCTACACCGAAACACCTCGCCTAGTGAAGAAATCGACGCAAAGATCAACGCGTTTTCCTCCATTTCAAAAGTGTCTTTGGCCTTGCAGTGGATTGCGAATCCGCGGGATCCGATCGTGGTGAATAGTCGGCGGGACAAAGGCTCCATCAGTACAACGTGGCTCGAAATACAGTTCCACAACGTTGCGTGGAAATATAAACGGATAAAACGTACAAGGTGTCATCCTTTATAGCACACCGCTGTGATACAAGAGGACGCCTCAGGATGTGCCGCTATTGGAAAATAATCGACTTCGGCCGGAGAACAATATCTCCGCTCCGTCGCGCCGGCACTGGTTTTTTGACGGGATTACTTCCTCTGAGAAATACCCCCGCCCAAAATATTGACGCAAACAGCGTGAGACACAGGGAGGTGACAATTTGTGAAGCGTGTGTGAAATACGATAATCATTTTAAACCTTTGAGAAGCTCCGATTGCTTTTGCATAGCAGAGCATGGCTGGAGGTTAGCTTAACTAACACCCACACCTCAATCACTTCAATACAGAACTCCAGCACAAATCAGCATACAACAACAACAACAACAACAACACTGTGCATTAGCGGTCAACGAAACGCTGTAAATCTGAAGGCTGAAGGCTGAGAGAGAGAGATGAGTGCTCTAAGAAGAGTCATTCTCCTGCCTGCCCCCTCCTCCTCCACCTCCTCCTCCTCCTCCCGCTGTCCTTGCTGACTCCATTCCACTAAATTGCTCTTTATCAGATACGCCAAGGGTGACTCAGGACTTCTCATCTGCCCAGGAGGAGGGGAAAAAAAAAAAAACGAGAGCGAGAGAGAGACAGGAGGATGGCAAGGAGAATGAAATTGAGACCGAGTGTGTGTGTGTGTGTGTGTGTTAGAGAGAGAAAGACTGTGACACTGCAAAACAAGCCACAGGGAGTCTTGGTAGACCTGCAGCGCTGCAGGAGACCTTGTGCCTGTCACTAGCCTCCTTAACACGGAGGACAATGTTCTTCACAGTCTTAGTCTGACAGCACTGCACCCCCACGACTGTCCCCCCGCGCCCCCCCCGTGTCGACTTGCTGTCAAGTTTCAATACCCTCCATCAACCAGACTCCACTTCCTTCGCCTACGCTAGTTGGCGATTCTTTATCGCCAAGTAATCAATAAATTGTGTAAAGCCACTATGGCCACGCCTCCTTTACTGTGACTGGGGACAGAGGCCACGCCCACTGCTCGGAGATCCAGACACCGAAGCCATTCCTTCTTCACTGAGTCTGAAGTATAGAGGCCACACCTCTTTCAGTCGGACTGATGCACAGAGGCCACGCCTCCTTCACTGAGCCGGACAGATTAACTTAACATTCCTAAGAGCACTTTATTAATTATGAAAAAAAAAGAAAGAAAACCAACCGCTACTAATACATAAGACTCATAGGACATCATTTAAATCTTATATGCGATTGTATGAACATTGGCTCATGTGCTGTGAGAGGGGAGGGGCCTGACGCAGACGGATGTTAAAGGTCCTCCTTCTCCATTCAATACAAGCCTTTGTTGCTTTGATGAGCAGTACATGCTTCACTACCATCCTCTCTACGGCTGCTCTTTTCACACTGACCTCCGAGGTCCTGTGTGTGTGTGTGTGTGTGTGTGTGTGTGTGTGTGTGTGTGTGTGCACGCTGGCTGCTTCCTCTACCGGGTCTTTTTGATCATTCGGTACCTGGCTGAGAGGAGGCCTCGGGCATGGATCAAACAAAGAAGAGAGAGAGAGAGAGAGACAGACAGACAGACAGACAGAGAGATGGGAACAGAGAAGATGTCGTAAGCAGATGGAGTACCAGTGTCGATCACAATAAGCCATGCAGTGTCAGCCTGCAGGAATAATGACACTGCTCCAGTTAATGTGGGTCATTGTGCTCTCTCACACACACACACACACACACACACACAACCTAGCTCATGGGCAGGCATTCAGCCTACTTGACTGGCTTGTTTAAGATACACAAGGCTGATTCTAAATGAGATGACGCCAGTGCTTAGTAAACAGTCCAATCAGGGGAAGCTAAACTGACTCCGATGCACTTTGTTGCATACAAAATACCAAATCTTATAGGAATGAAGACAAAACAGTCATCAGGAAAATCCCCCTCCCCTTCCCTTCCCTCCCCTTCCCTTCCCATCCACAGCCTGGATCTAATCTCCATGCCACGCTGCAGCACTAAGCTAAGAGACTACAACAGTGTAATCCAGCCACAAGCTAATTCTGTCCAAGCCACAATGATTATCCAACAGATCTATTCAAGACCAAGCGACTCACTCCGTCAAATAGCTGCCTGGAGGTTTAGCTGATCGGACGACAAATAGACGACAAATAAAAATATTACTAAGACCATGTTTTGTGTTCAATTGTATTAGCAATCCCATCAGACCATGTACGAAATATCATGATACGTGGGTACATGAATGCTCATAGTGTCCTCGTCAGACCTGGTGTGTGCGTTTCTGACGATCGTAATGAATCTATTGGCACTGGCCACTAATTCTCAGCGCTAACAGAGTTGCTTATAGCGCGCCGTTCTATTGGCCATCTGTTTGTGTTTGTGTGTGTGTGTGTGTGTGTGGGGGGGGGATTGTGGGGGCTGATAACATTGCAAGCAGCGGTGCTCATTGGAAACAGTAGGAGAGGACAAGAAAGGAGATACACACTACAGACTCCCTTGGCACCATCTGCCGGCCTTCAAAGACACCCACGCAGAAACGGATCGGCCAATGGCAACACAGTCCCGCCCCATTAAAGCCACAAAGACTTAACAGGAAAGACTGAGGCCCCTCCTTTTGCCTGTTAGACCCCTCTTCTTTGCCTCTATTCCACCTCCAATCTGTCCCAGCAGCAATATGGTTAACACCGCACCCCCCCCCCAACGCTCCACCTACCTATCTCCACACAACAGACGCGCATACACACAAAGCTACTCATTGAGGCCCAGAGCCGGGCCCCGACGGCCGCTTAAATAAAAGGCTGATTTGTTCACGACGGCTCCCGTACGCCAGGCCTTGCGCCTCATTTGTCACGATCACCCGCAATTGATTTCTGATCCGTGGGCCTCAAGCGGCCTCGCTCCCAGCCACCGGCGTCTAACTCAAGACCATGCATGCGCTGTAATTGAGGATGAAACGAAAAGATGTAATTACACAGCAAACGATGGCGTCCCGAAATAAATCTAGCACGGGATGCACAACCAGCCCTGGCTGAAGAGCTTTTATTATCTGGTTGCTAATTAACCTGCCGAGGGTTCGAGAGTCTTGAAATGAAAGGAGGCATGAGGAGAGAGGATGAATATGGAATACAGAAGGGTGGTAGTGGGGAGATGAATCGCGCAGGCCGGTAAGAAGGACCTGATGTCCCACTGCACATAAAAGCGGACGCTCTTGAACCGAAACCGTGCAGCAACCATGGAAAAAAAGAAGGGGGGGGGGGAGGATATCCTTTCATTGTATTTCTGTCTCAAGGTCTTCTTGCGTCGGTGCTCAAAGGATGCCGAATATGCATCCAGCCCCCTTACACAGTGTACTAACCCTGGCTCTTTGAAATAGGAAGTAGGATGCTTGCTGCACAGCATGGCTAATTAAGTTCCTGCTCGGTGACACCTTGAGATCTACTCCTTGCTCCGAACCCTCCCCTGACTTTATACTTTGACAGTTGATGGCCTACAAACGGAATGGATCGAGCACATCCAGGAAGTGGCCCGGTCATCCAGTCTGCTCATGCACCACCACCAATTTTCTAGCTACAGGGTGTCTCACTTTTGCAAGAGAACCTGACAGGTCCTAAAGGTCATTGCTTGTGTTTATGCCCTAATCTGGTTCATTTGGTCCACAAATGACCGCTGCGATCACTAGGTGTGCATCATCGGTCCGCTATAACGCGTCTGTCCAGCATGGCCTCCTTATCTTTATGACCTGTTGGCCTTTTGCTGCTCATTTACCACGAAACAGAGCCGGTATTAATATGTGATCATGTATAAACCATCTGCTCGCCTGCAAACGACAAGCAGCAGTGGGAAGACACAATGGGCCTTTGGAGTGAGCTTCAGAGACTCGATCATTCTACACAGTCAGTTGCACTACAGAGAACAGTCCAAAGTTGTATTCCCTTTTATTCTAGAACCGTACAACACCTCCATCCAGTGTGGAAGCTTGTAAGCAAGTACCTTTGCAAAAGGTTTGCACCTTCTTAGCAAGCCTGGCTCCGTGTCTTTCACCATGCTAGCGAACATGACCTCCTCTGAGCTGGTCCACTCCCACTACATTCCATCGTTTTAACTGTTTCCTACAAGCACTTTGGACTTCAGCCTGCCCCGCAGCTGTAAATCAGGCAGCAGAGCATAAACACCGCCTCGGAAATACCTAGAAGCCTGTACAATGTTGTGTACTTTAACATTACATCTACAAGGTTAGAAAAAGTCAATATGTGCCCAGGGCTTGTCCAAACATTTGCTAACGACTTTCTGAAAGTTAACTATTGTCTCCCGTTCCGTCCCCCACCACCCCACCCCCGTCTGAGCGCACCCATATTGCCAAACTCATCGTGCTAGGCGGAAGAAATAAGAACACACAAAGCGAGCATGCACAGCCCTGTTGAGACCCTGAAGGTGTGCTTTGCTTCCACGCTCAGCTGATGGATTCATCTCTAATTACCAACTCTTGTCCACCCCCCTTCCTTTCTGTTCCAAACTTCTCAAGCTTCTCTATTGTCTGTGCGCTCACTCCCTCCCTCCCTCCCTCCCTCCTCCCTTCTTCTCTCTCCCTCCTACAGCAGTGCCATCCAACCCCTGCGTTGTCCTCCATGGTCCCTTAATCTGTCCCTGACCTGCTTTATTTGCCCCAGTCCCGCTGTTCTCCGGGTTCCCACCCTCCCATTATTATTATTGTTTTTTTTCTTCGTCTCTGCGGGGCCGTCTAGGCCTAGGGCTGGGATCTGGCTCGCTACTGTCGATCGCAAGAGGGCCAACAGCAGTGAGCAGGCGTCAGCTTGGAAGCAGGGGCCTGGAGGAGAGGACAAGAGGATGGCGGAGACACCGAGGCCAGACAGGGTGAGACAAAAATCGATCGCAGGACGCATCGCAATATCCAACGGCGTTGCAAATGTTCGGGAGGTTGCCTAGGCATGAACCAGCCCTCATCCCTGACGAGATAAGGTCTCTTCCGTTTCGACAACAGTATAAGATCTTCTAAAGGAATGTTCTCGGATCCGAACGTTCCCAGTGTTAGTTTTCAGAAAACGTTCTGCTAACCACTAACTGTTTGCTGAAGGAGTCTCTCACTGCGATATGAAAATTTGATAATGGCCCGTGCTTAACACCAGCGAGAAGTCCATCATCTAGGAACGGCCGAGATCCATTTAGATGACTGTAGCATTTTGTTGACAAAAGCTTCCACCTCAGAGGCGCTATGGGCGAAGTTAATGGTGCAAGGAGACGAGTACCGAGCTTGATACGTGCTCACAAAGAGGTCCTTGTTTGACTGGAATCATCACATGCACTGAAAGCAGTTTCTCGTAATCGGTTTCTCCCCTAGGCCATTTCTTGTCACATTCCAACCGATGCAAGCAAAAGTAGAACAAAGAACTCAGATTATGAAACGTTTGTGTCCTTTTCGGAGCGTTCCTCGCCTTCAGAAACATCATCGAAAATGTATCGTCCGCCACACTCGCCCCACCCTTGCGCGGTTTTTTTAATAAAACCCTAAATTTGGCCCCCATAATTGGCATGCCTTTCTCATCTAATAAAGTCAGCAGAGCAAGACAAAGCTGCTTCGCAACACCCGAGCGCATGTGTGCAGATGGTCCGCTGTGCGTCGGCCATAATAGCTGATGTCATCTCTGCGCCGGCGCACTGAAGAAGGAAATCTATTCATTAAGGGGTTTCATTGTCACAGCTTACTGACCTTTTTACATTTCAGCCAGCCGTGTGTGTGTGTGTGTGTGCGACCGTAGCGAGGTGCCGCGGTGAAATATCAAACACCAAAGGGAATTTCTGAAAAGTGCTGACTGATAATCCGGTCAGGTGCGTTTCTAAAACTAAAAGCCACTGAGGAAGGTTTCTAAAAGCAGCACCTTATTGCAGCGAAGACGTCTGTGAGTCGCGCACATGCGCGTGCATACTGAAGAATGGGAAATGCTCTGTAAACAATGCCACACAATGCGCCTTCGCTGGGTTCTGCGCACAAAGAAAGGCCTTTTGCCAAGCAGCCATTCATTAGAACAGCCCTGAAGCTCTCCAAAGAGCTGTTCACCAATAACAGCTCTTCTCTACGGTAAGCCGAGAGGGACCCGCAAGGTCACATCTCTTTAAAAAAAAAAAAAAAAAAAAAAAAAAAGAGGCTGGCTCTCGTTTGAAAAAGAAAGGAGGATTCATCGTCCCTGACCAATCAGAGTTCAAACAAACCGGAGGAAACGCTAGAAAATATCTAAAACGGCACATCTTTGTTAGCGCTGGACCGGATCTTTGTACAAGACTCGAAGACGTGCGTTTATAGTGACGGACAAAAAGGTTACAGTGTGGCGACCGCGATTGCACACAATGCAGTCCGACAACCTTGCGTTCCCTTCGAAGCTCCTACAATGCACAATTACACCTCGTTTAAGCTTTACGAGGCTGCAGCTGCTTTAAGTGCCCGGACACTCATCCGCAAGGTTTAAAAGCAGCCTTCGGCCTCTGTGTTTCAAGGGGCTTTTGGACGGCGAGGGCCTGCCTTACAATGGCAGCTTGATTACCAAGTACGGCTCCTTCTACGTCGAGTGTCAAAAGGAAAAGGCCATCTGAAAGTCACTTAAAGCCAAATTATGCAGATTTAAGCACTGCTTTTAGTAAGCAGGGACGGCGGCATGAATATTCACGCTCTCGACTCAGAGCCAGCTGTGAAGGACGAGGAAAGAAGAGACGGAGCGGAAGGTGGCTGATGAACCTGTAAGAACCTTTGAACAGGATGACCCCATTACCTCCAGGGGGAATAATATAGGACAGTCACTTGTGGGGTTTTCAGCCATCTGTTCTTATGGTAATTAAACTTGCACACATGCGGAAATGCCTGGCAGTGGAGGTGGAAAAAGTTGGCGTAGGGTTCGAGTAAACGCAATAAAAGGTGATGAAAAGATTTATATTTTTTCCCCTCCTCCAGATAAATAAATGATCATTCAAGTGGTTTTCCAGGCTCTCGGCGGCTAGCCGGCTCTTTTTTCGATTACATCATCCTCTGAAAAACAACTTTTTTTTTTTTTGTGGAAATACGCTTCAAACTGGCAGCGCGTTTGGACGGAAAAGATAAATAGTGACGCTGCAAGAACGCACCAAAAACCAGTTGGTGTGGCTACACACGACAGCAACAAAAGTAGTCAGCTCAACAAATTTCACTTCCCACATCAAGGTCGTCATTATCCCCCCCAGCCAAAACTTGGCACGAAGCACGAAAGCAGGAAAACAAAAGCTCGAGTTATGCCAGCTGGCCCACGCCTGACCGGGCGCAACGACGGTGCCGTGGTGAAAAAAGTTGAAAAGGCGAACATGCCAGGTATCTTAGATACAGAGGTAGAGAAGAACTTTGCTCTTTCATTCAATCGTGAAGGAGAAGCTTGACGCCCATCGATGGCCGGCTCCGCCAGGGGAAAGTGGAGTGTGTGTGGTATATGTGTGTGGTGTGCGTGCATGCTTTCCCCTGCTTGGGATTAGAGGACTCAGCAGGGCCTGGCAGACCTTAAGGCAAACATTGGGCAGTCCAGCAGCAACAAACACACACACACACACACACACACACACTTTCACATAGGCCAGGCTGGCCCATTAGCTTGTGTGCCATGAGGGAGGATGGAATTCTACACACCCTGAGCTGAAGTACTCTGAGCCATGGGGTTGGGCCATGGGGTTTCCTGTTACCGTGAAGTAGAGAAGTGCACGGACACTGCACAATTAGCCACACACACGCACAAGAAATATACCCTCTTTGGAATTCTGCTCGGTGTGACTACAGCCGGAACTTTTCGCGATAATGGAAAACAGGAGCCGTGAAAGGCACCTTTAATTGCTGAGGAAAACAAAGCAATCTCTTAGACAGGAGAACATTCCAGAAGCGGCGTAACACTGGGCAAAAACCCAGCACAAAGGGCAGGTTAAACGTCTTGAAATATCTTCCTCTTGGGAAAGCGGAGAATTTTTCCTCGGTAGGAGCTTTCATAACCAAAATATTTTCCCGGTTCAGTCAGACAAGCCATTGAAACAAAAGCGAGCTACGTTACCAGACGACTCTGCGATAACGTTCACGCAGATATCGATTATACGATAAAAGAGTAGCACGTAGCTAGCCAACCGTAGATAGAAAACCGCGAACTAATCTCGGACGCCGCTACTTTTACACGACGCTCAAGCTAACTTTACATTGTCTAAAATAACACTGCCGATAAATCAGTGGATGAACATTAAAACGTTAAACCCGGTATCTGATCTAGAAGAATCGTTGAGAAAGTATTTACTTAGAAAAGCAACTAAAAAAAATGAAGCTAGCTAATTTCTCTCACTACACGCCAACATGGCTAGCCTCCACCACCGACGTTCTGTAGGCCAAGGTAGTTCATTTGCCTAAACAGCAAATAAGGAGGTAATAACAAAAATGTTATAACGTGCTCCTTTGAATTTTATTTACTTCGCAATAAACCCCGAGAGTTAAAACAGAAGCACTCTCAGTAACCTCACAGTGGCTGTTGTTTTCGCATTTGCGTCAGCCCCCCGCCTTCGCTCCAACTCCGGCGTGCAATCGCGATCGTTTCCGCTCCGAGGAAACTATTTTTTTTTACAACGCTGCGGGTAAAAATACCAAAAACCACTACGGGAAAGAAGAACGCGACGCAGAGACGGGTCTATTCGCGATGCCGACCCGTCGTGGGTAGGGGACAGAGCAGTGCGTACGGCGTTTTGCACGTCACTGCGTGTTGAGACAGGGTCCTGGGATGCCCCTCTACAAAGGGCCACGTGCCAAACATAATGACCCACACACCACTGCCTTGGCACCGGGAAGACAGCATGAAGCCTGTGTATGTAACTGTGCGTAAGGCGGTCCAGTGGAATGCATTACTCAAATTCCACGGGCTCACCGCCTCCCTCACCAAGGCAACAAAAAGAGGAGTGTTTGGACTTCACGCTGGAGTGTGTGTGTGTGTGTGTGTGTGTGCGAGCGAGGGGAAGGAGGAGGGAGGAAGACATCAATGGAGAAAACTGGGAACCAAGCCAAACTCCAGGATTTACTATAGTAGGAGAGAGAGAGAGAACACAAGTCTGATGTTGGTCTTTCTGAAGGTGAGGGCAATTCAATTACCAGAAGAGTTGGAGGTGCGAGCGTGTCTCTCCAGGGGACAGGGTGAACACGGACATCAAATAACATCTACACAGGAAGCGGACGCGTCACGTCGCGAAGAAAGAAAGACGGGACTGAAAAAGAAAGCGGCAGATAAGAAGGAAGGAAAGAGGAGAGCACGAGGAAGAAAGGAACGAAACACCGCCCGATATAATCCCCTTGGATGCAATCCGAGCTATTTTCCACCAAAGTTGTCAGTCAAACACCAAGCACACTGAGGGTGTCCAAGCAAAACGAATAAAGGTCCCTAAACGAAAACCTCGACCAACTTGTACAAGGGGAAAAGGCAAGACGGACGAGGCAGACCTTCCTGTCAAATGAGACCAAAGCCGATCCTGAATCAGTAGCTGGGAAGCCGGTACAGGACGACTCTCTCGTCTAGATCTCTCGGCATCCTAAGATCGGCTGAGCAGGGGCTCGTTAGCACCACTCGAAGCTGCCGTAGGTTTTCTACAACCAGGTTAAGAGCGGAAAATCCCCCGACCGGACCCGTGAACACGGCTATACACGCCGACCTCGTATACGTCCACAGACGGTCATGTAGTAACTGTACTGGCAGTGAAGAACACGCCAGGGAAGAAGTTCTCTCCGAGAACCCGACCCGCAATCCATACGCATCCAAAGTTTATTTTTCTTTAAACGTTAGTCTCCAACGTGCTAAGTGCAGAAAAGTACATCCATCAGTACTGAGGCTCGGTTGGACCGCACGGACCATTAGTCTCGGTCTGGTCTCTGATTATGTGGACGGTGTTGAGTTATAGGCGCAGCATCGAGCTCTGTTCCTGCGGGACGCCGGCATCAATTTTGGTTTGGGCGCCTTGGTTAGCGTGTCCTTGAACGCCCGCTCGAGGCAGCAGTTTGTGTTAAGGATTGTAGTCAGGTCTCTTTGATGGGTTCCCCCCCCCCACCCACCCACACTCCACCCCCAACCGTAATTCGACCTTAAAAATCATAAGCACAACCTGATTCTCTAAACAGGACGAGCGCAAATGAGATGCGACATTTTCAATATTCTGCAGTTGGCGTCATGTGTTCGCGTGCGTCTACACACGTGGGGTAGATGTTCCTCATTTACAAGGCTCTTTCATTTCTTTAAGTTGCCCCAGGATGAGGAAAGGGTTTAATCAGCATGAGGAGGCAGATCTATCAGATATGCTAATGAGAGATCTTACCTGAACAAATACCCTAAAGAGCCGGCTCATCCATCTTAATTGGGAGAGACCTCGTTAATAATGCAGAGCCCGAGGTTTGGGAAAGAGGTGTTAATAGAAGCACACGGGGAGGGCATGATACTTTTCTGCATCATCACCGCGAGAGCATAATAGAAAGTTACTTTTTCGGTAACAAGTCTTGGGGTGTCTGCAGGTGCTCGTCGAAGGGCGCGAGGTCAGCTAGCTAGTAAGAACGTTGTCCAAAAACGTCCAGAGCCCGAATTTCGTAGGACCTTATCGCCAAAAACAACACTCTGCTGTCAAAGCACGACATCTTGCAAAGGAATACCAAAAGATAATTATCTCTGAACCAAGCCTGCATTCAGCCAACACACTGCAACACAATCCTTCCTAAGTGGAGTGAAGAGCAAGCTTTGAACATGAGCATAAAGCTCGCAGAGCACAAAGGGTCTTCTAGGTTGTCAGCGGAGGCGAATGGAGGGCCAGTCATCTATTGTGCCGTTCTTCTGGCTTCAAAGCCGGGGTGTGTGTTTATGACACATGCACCATGTTTGAATTGGGCTGAACTCTATGAGACAGGAGCACCCGAGGGAAAGGAGGGGGAAAACCCCAGCAACACACACACACACACACACACACACACACACAGACAATATTGCTATGTAAAGAAGAGCTTATGTTCCAGACAGGAAAAACCGAAATAAGATCTTCAATTGGCATCGATTCTTTTTTTTTTTGTTTTTATTTCATCTTTCAAACTTTTCATCTCCTAGCTCGGTTTGTAACTCCGTGACAACGACATGACCGGGAGTGAACCGCTAGCTTATCTGAAAGCCCCAGAGCTTCACAGAGACCTGCTTCTGCTCGGTAAGAACGTTGGGGTCTGAGGCATGGGCACGGACAATTGAAGGGTTCTGATGACACGGTGTTACTGGGGGCTGGTTGGGGAGTTCCCGGCGCAGCACTTTTGTAAGAAGCTGCTAAGCACCAACCTCCTCAATTTACATGCCATCCTGGAACGAGCTCGGCTCACACAATGGAGCCCAGTGTTCAAGACAGGTTAATCATTCCAAACGCTGAACGCATAGCCAAGCCAGGTGCTGCTAACCACATTCGCCTTACATCTCATCTGTACGGCGGCGTCGCCGGCTGTACGAAAAAACGTAATTAAATTACTTTTTTTTTTTAAATATCGCACGCCGATGTCCGTGATATTTTTCATCGCCTCGATTTTATACGAGCGACCGATCATGGAACAAAATAAAACTGACTGAATCATCTGAAAGAAAAGTATGACACAGGTGAAGAGCCGAAGGGAGACCGCAGAGGAAGCGCTCGTTGCTGTAAGAAAAAGAATGATGAGACTGACTTCCTGTGCAGGCGTCGCTTTTCATGGAAACCACATGCAGCAAAAACACCCACCGGGTACAAATATGATTCAACACGATGGCTGAGCTGTAAGTTCTGTTTGTAACAGTCCTGAGGGACTCCTGAAACTATGACCTCTCGATGGTCCTGAGCAAACATGACGAACCCGTTAGGAAGTAAACCTGCCGGGATGTTTCACAATTCGTTACGGTTCGACTCTGGGGGACGCCGCAGCGGAGGTGCGACCCGGGAGGAAAACGCGAGCTAGACAATTTTGACAGCAAGGCTGACGACGGTTAAGGCCTTTCTCTATGTTGGACCTAGAAAAGTAATGAGAGCACGAGGTTCCAATCAAACTGAATTATCCCAGAGAGGCCTCTTCAATCACCCGCTGATTTGCCCCCCCCCCCTCCTGCCCTCCACCGTTCTTTTTAGTCCAAGCTCCCTCACTCCCTCTCTTCCCGTAAGGAAAAAAAAAAAAGCCTATGATGAAAGATAGTGGTCATGAATATTCCTTTAAATCACTCTCTAAATGAAACCTTGGAAGCAAGCGCACACCTGTTTCCAGACTGCAGAGAGCACGCACGGTGATGAGACATGGCCAGGGATGCTGGCTTTCATTAGGAAGCCTTTGTGCTTTCCCGTCACAGCCACAACGATCCACCGTTTACGGGCTGATGAAAACAAATTGTGCAGCGGGCGCAGGTCAGTCGGCTCCGAACACAGCCATTACTGCGTAATATCTTTAGAGCGGTTAGAAGCTTCGTGGACGTTAAAACCGCGCCCGCCGTGACGATCTGCGCAGTCAGCGTTAGCGTGGACGGTCGCGCAAATGAAGTCTTCGCAAAAGGCTACGGAAAACAAGCGGGCTAGCGCGTAGCCGTACGAGAGGCATTAACTGAACGTGAGCGTTCGCACGACGCAGCTGACGATTGCAAACTCGTGCAGCTTTTTTTTTTTTCCTCTCTCTTTTCCCCCTCTGGATATATCTTGTCTTTTAAAACTTCACTGAAAGACCTTTGTTACATATAGAGGGAATAAAAACCCCTCCAGGGCTGATGAGGGTTTCTGAAGGAATCAGATCAGATAGTGTTTAATTGCGGCTTTCATGGGCTGCGCTTTAACGCCGCTGTAGCGGGCTTGTTTTTATCTTTAAGATAAGCCGGCGCACTTTCAACGCTTTGACGGCGGCCGCCGCTTCTTTTTGTGCTACCGCAGCATTAAAAAATTTATTATTTTTTTTTGCTTATTGCTCCCTAGTTCTGAAGAGAAATTAGACTAGGCAATGATTAGAATTTTAAAATGTAGGAGACAAAAAAAAAACAACAAAAATAAACAAACAAACAAAAAACAACAGAAAGCTCGAAGCAAAGGTTTTGTTTGTTGGTATTTTTTTGGGGGGGCAAAACTTTTTAGCAGATCATGGACATTCCTTTGGAGAACCTTAAAACAAGGTCAGACTAGAGACCTTATTCACAGCATGGCCTTGATGCGCTGCCTTTGGATCGGTCATGCTAAAGATCATAAATTCTAGATCAAATGCTAGTAGGAAGCTTCCTGACGAGCGAAGGCTTAATCCATCGGGACATCTCCCTTCTTCTGACGCGCGAGTCGCATAGTTCTCGTTTTAACGACCCCATGATTACGAACAGCATCCTAAGCGGTTCTTCGGTTTGACTCTCAAATCAAAACCCAACAGCAGCACAAGTTCCATATATCCATACACCATTAGGAAGAAAGAACCCTATCGATCCAAAGAACTCTCGAGGAACCCAAGTGCACATGCTGGGAAAGTACGGAAAAAAGGTCTCCGTCCTCGGCCGTTCTCTTCACGCACTCCCGTCGCACAAAGGCTGCCCCCTATGCCCTGATCCTGTTACACCCTGACCAGGAACACAATCCTGTTTGAGAACACCCCTACCCCAACCCCAACTCCAGGCCTATACGACCGCATGGTGCATTCGCAGCATTGTTTTGTCCTTTAGACATGACTCTGGTGCCGGTCAAGACAGGTGAAGGAAGATACGCGTCCATACGAGGCATAAAGAATGGATACGGTTGGTTTAATATGGATGAAGACACCAAGAACGAAGCGAGTCAATCGATTATTGCGACTTTCCGTGCAACACAGCTGGCTAAACCTATTATAGCCACCGTTTTTGGTGTGTTTCTGAGGGGGGGGGGGGGGTGTTTCGGAAGAGAGCGGGAGTCCGATTCCGAGGGATCGCTGGATGTCGCTGATGTGATGAATTGCATTTCCACTCAGTCTGCCGGTCGAATTGGGAAAGGAGGGGCGAGAGGAATTGTTGGGAAGTTGCAAAGGGAGTGGGGATGTTTGGGGTTGTGTGTGTGTGTGTGTGGATGTATAGCCCCATGGCTGCTGCCTATATTAATCAAGCTGGAGATCCAGGAGGAAGTGCGAATGTGTGCGAGTCTGGGTGGAGGACAGAGAACAGAGGGAGCCCCATCTCTGCATGTCTGCTGCCCTGACGTGTTGACTGTCAGCCCCCACAGCCCCAAAGTCAAGGAGGCCTCCAAGACTAATGAGGAGTCTCTTTCCGTCTTTCCCCACATCCACGCTCGACCCTCTCCACTCGCTAGTTATTTACTCCACCTTTCATGTGTCAGTTTGATCGTTTCCTCGCTCACCCTCTTACCCTCCCTCGGCCTTTCTTTCTCTCTCCACCCGTTTTCCCGCAGTCATCTGTTCCTGGGTTGCTTCAGAAACGCGAGTGTGTAATGGGCCATATCAGCGCGAGCACTGCTGGCAGATAGGGCTGAAATTGAAAGGCACAAAAGAGAGCCAGGACAGAGAGAAAGGGCTATTGATATTTATATCGTACTAGCCACGCTGCTAGCCAGACTCGCACTCAGTTTTATCAATATTTCATACAATCCCGGAGGAGGGCGGGGCGTCACGTCCGACCTCGGCGTGTAAAACGCGGGTACGAATGCGCGGCCGCCTCATGAATAGCCTTTTCATTATTTAGGAACTTTTTTTTTTTCCTTCACTCTCCTCCTCTATATATACTGCGACGTGACAAAAAAAAAAAAAAAAAAAAAAAAAAAAAAAAAAAAAAAAAAAAAAAAAAAAAAAAAAAAAAAAAAAAACAAAAAGCCAAAAAAAAAAAAAAAAAAAAAAAAAAAAAATACAACAAAAACAAACAAAAACAAAAAAAAAAAAAAAAAAAAAAAAAAAAAAACACAACCCCCTATTGATTTCACCTTCACTCAAAGCGTCGCAATATTAGCACTGCTCATTTCTGATGCGACACGCTATCACCGATCTCGGATTCGCACGTGGCTCAGCTGGTGTAATCAAGACAGTGTTTTTTCCTGTTTAACAGCCAAATTTGACAGAGCGGTACACCAAACGTGCAAGTTTAAATGCGAGCGTGTGCAGAGGTGATGAAGCAGGAAAACTGCTGTTTGTGTGGTTAAAAAGAAAGAGCGAAACCTTCCATGTTACACACACACACACACACACACACACATACGCGAACACAAAACACAGCTTGTACTTCTTAGTCAAATCAAACGTCTCGCAAAAGACCGTGACTCACCAAGAGGTCTGAAATCAATCACGATAACATTGTTGGTGGATAAGCGAGGCGTATTTAGGAAACACTTTTAGTCAACACAATTCGTCCTATACACGTTTCACGGAATAAACGACGGCAGATATAGTATTAAAGAACGCATCGTAGGGCTGCGACTAACGATTATTTTCATAAGCGGTTAGTTGGACGATTATCACCCCCCCCCCCCTCCACTGTTTGTCTAATTATATAAGACTGAAAGGAGCCCAATACACACACCAGAATGTATATTATTCATTTAAGACTGTAGTTTAATTGAGTGTTTTGTGATTCCATAAAAAAATAATAATGCATACATACTTACATACAAGTTTATACTATATAATAGTAGCTATGCATTACTTTTTATTAGAAGGTAACATTGAAATAAACAGTAAACTGAAGAAAGTCATTGCCGGTGACTCTGGGTATAGGCTAGTGACGTCGTGTTACATGCATATGACGTCACGCGGCGTTGACTAGGAAGTGGCTTATACTTCCGGTTAGTACAATAAAAACAACAACAACAACAACAACACTAGTGCTCCTTTTGAGACGATATTACCTTTCAAAAATTCATACGCCAAACTGTAGAGTACATAGTGCATAGTACAAGTGTATAGTACGTCATTTGGGGCACGACTTTACTAGTTACTTCCCGAAGTGTGTTTTCGGAAGAGAAGTGACGTAGTGAGTAAACGCACCCCGAGCTGCGCAGACCGACTAATCCATAATGAGATTCGTTGACAACGATTTATCATAATCGATTATTATATCGTTTTTATGGACTCGTTGTTGCAGCTCTAGTCCGAAGCTTCCTGTCCTTTGGCTAACATAGCACATAAAAGTCTGCCATCGCTCAGACACTCGGAATCGAACACCCGTTGCTACAGATCTTCAGACTACACCACGTTACCACTAGATCATCAAGATTTCAGCCGTCCCGGCGTTTAGGATCCGTCCTGACCTTCTGTACATGTGACTTGGCATTCGAGAGAGAACAAGCGGCTACAGAAATCTCCCAGCTGCCTCTGTGGCCCTCCTTGCAGAAAAGCCAGCCCCCAGGTGCCTCAGAAGCGAAGCCACTAACGTGCGTTTACCTCGAGGGGGGAGGTGTATGTTTACGTTTTAAAGCCCGGACTGGTTTTCTCACGTCGGCATCAGCAGGTAGTGTCACAGAGACATGATGCGAGACTGGTTTGGCCTCAAAAAAAAAAAAAAAACCCAAAACAAAACACGCCACCATTTCGCGCTGCATGTAGAGTTGGGAACTCTCACACTCACGGCTGTACACGAGGTGAAGGTTCCGGACGTTAAACGAAAGGATTCGATTGGAGATAAATTGCGGCGAAACTTCGTACGGAGGGGTCTTTAGTAGTATTCGCTGCTTCCACTGAAAAATCGCGTGTCCGTATTCGTGATCTAGAGTGCAGCCGTGAATCTTAATTAACAGAGGCTTGGTTTAAAATCGCACGTGCCCTTAACACTTAACCGGTCGCCTTTACACGTCAGTTAGCATGACCACTTAGACCCTGCTTTTGAAATATTCATGAAAGGGAAGCCCTTCACCGGCTGTGTGTAACGCCGCAGCAGCACTACAGAACGTACGTACAGTCACGATAAAAAAAAAAAAAAAAGATTATTATTCTAACAACGGCGCAAACCTCGACCTGCAAACAAGCTGCAATCGTTTCCAGACGATATTATTTTAATCAAACACAGTGGGGACATGCATGTAGACGTGATCCCAATCCAGAAAGCTCAGGTGCTTTGCATGGCCCTCCGGAACGGAACACACGTTAAATTCACGTGTAAAGCATTTGCATAGAGGTTTGCGCGGCGCAAACTGCCATTGACTGAGGCCCTTTTTTTCTCCCCCCTGTTCTTTTGCCTTCTGGCAGGATATTTGACCCCATCTCCAGCACGCATTATCCTTCCTCCCTCGTCCAGACTGAGAAAATTAAGTTTCCATGTGAACTGGCTACAGAAGGAAGAAAAGAAATGAGGAGGAAAAAAAAATATAAAAGAAACGAGAGGAAAGAAAAAAAAAAAAAAAAAAACCTTGCCGCAAATCTCAGCTGGATGAAAGGGGCTGCCGTGGGGGAGGGCGGCGCGAGCTTCCTGCACTCCCCAGTTTAGTCTTACAGCCCCAGATGGAGGGCCTTTTCTCCTCTTTTTCCTCTCAAGCCAAAGTGCAGCTCCAGTCTCCTCTGTTCTCGACCTGCTTGAATGTGCCTCGTGTATTATCCGTGCTCATTAACCCCCCCACACACACTCTCCCCCTCCCCCCCTCCCTCGTTCCCATTCCCCCTCCCTTGTCTCATTCTAGTACGGACGAATCGCTTTAGTGATCATTTTCATTCTGTATTTATCCAAGAAGAAGAAAAAAAAAATAATGAAGGTTTCAGGTTAAAGGTCCTGCTTGAGGGCCCAACAGTTAATCCTCTACCGGTCCTGGGATTTGAACCAACAACCTTCTGGGCACAAGCGCGCGCGCACACACTCTGAGCTGAACTGAGCCGAGTGTAATAAAACATTTTATTTATTTATACAGCGCTTACAAGGAGTACGAACCAAGCAGCGCATCAGATAAACATACACAAACACGGACGTGGCCAGAAATGAAATTCAGTCAACCCTCGCTTTTACATCCACGTGAGATTCCTTTTACATCCACGTGAGATTCCAGACGGAATCGGGGCGATCAAACGTTTGGAGGAAATGATACGAGGCGATTTCCAAATATACTCTCAGTAGAACGAAAGAGGAAGAAAAAAAAAAACTTCCCGGGAGTTTTAGTAGGACCGTCGAGGCTGAAAGACAATCATGTGACGGTTTGTATAGTCAATAGAACAAGTCCTGCGACGGGACAGAAAGGGGCACCAGGCTGACGAGGGGCAGGGATGGGAACTCTGGTAGGGATCGGCACGGGGAGGAAAAAGAGTCGAGGAATGTCACAGACTCCCCATTACGGAGTGTTCGAGATTAACACCGGCGTGGCGACGACAACACTGATCAATTATGCATCGTTACTGTCGAATTCTCGATTCTGATTGGTCGAAAAGAAATTTACGGAAGGAGTCTCCAGTGCCAGCCAGAAGTGTAACCGTCGTCTGTTCGGGGACAACGCTGTCCCGAATAATTCACGAGGGTAGTGGCGACGATTTCAAGAATCCACCGTAACGATAGCACGCACGTTAAACATCGCATAATTGATTACCAGGTCATTTCTCTCCCGCGCAGATTCACCTCTCAAAGTCTTCCCTCTTTCACTCACCGAGTCTGACATTGTGCTGATGAGGCACCTGCCTCCCTCGCTACTTTCAAATTAATTTCCCTGCATTGATAAAGACTTGGAGGAAGAAAAAGGTGCTTAATGACCGTGTCCTTCAACGACGACTCTTAATAAGTGCGGGGAGAAAAAAAAAAAAAAAAAAAAGACGATTTGTTTAACTGATTTTCTTCGAGTCTCGCAGGCATGGAATTAATTACCTTGATTAAACATTGTCGCGGAGCGGGCGCCGAAAGACGACGCGGAATTAGCGCTCCCTTGTTGAACTCGCGCGAGCCTAAACGAGACGCGTCCCGATTACAAAGCCCGAAACGACGCCGGCGCTGGAAGGACGACGGAGGGCAGGAGACGTCACGGCGGCGGCGGCGCAGAGCAGACGCCCGGTAGCCGCCTTTCGCTCGTATGGAAATGTTTTCTTTCATAACTGCCCCGAAAAAGAAAAGCACAAAAATAGCTGCGGTTCGTCCGGAGGGGAAAACAAGGGGGGGAAAACGCTCTAGATCAAACCATCACTTAAAACGGAGTCGTTTTCTGAATCAGTCTCGGTCAACCACTGCGCTGCGGGATTCTTCGGCAGCGCGTTCGAAAGAAAACAACCTTTTGGGTGTTCTTAAATTAAAAGTAATACAGCAAGAAATAACACAGGAGGACTAGCTGAATTAGCAAAACACACACCCACACACACACCCAAACCGCTGTGGCTTTGTACATTCCTTAAGAAACCACTAACACCAAAAAGGCCCGTCAAAATCCGAGGACTGAGCAGGAGAGCAGAAAGCTCGAGGGCGGGATAGCTCCGACGCGCTAAGATGCTAAAAAAGACAAAACTCCGGGGGAAGTAAACGAGGGTTCGTCCCTCTGGGATCCTGGTGCAACTTTTGCCTCTGTAGGAGGCTCCATAAAAACGCCCAGTCGCATTTCTGTGCTATTAACAACCCCACGTCCCCCACACACACACACACACACACACACCTCCCCTATGTGAAAACAAGAGGAGTTTCTACAGCTGGGTAACAAAGCATGACCCGTAATAATCCTCAGGCCTGACTCAAAGCTGGAAGCTCTTCTAGCAGAACAGCCAGGCGTGGGGGAGGGGCCTTACCCAAACACACTCTGGAATTAATCAATCGAGCGTTCTGATTAACACACCGACACCCTGGTAGACTCGCGGCTCTCCTAGTCTACCCGCAGGTTCCGACGAGTGACACGGCAAGCTCGTGGGCTGCCTAAAATATAATCCGAGGACCTCGCGAGTCTCCTACGAGACATCGTCAGGCCTCTCGGATCACCCGGGACACGTCCCGTTTAGTACACCAGACCAGCTGGGAGTCGCCGGGCACACTTAGTAGGGGGCCCAAGCACTTCGTGAATAAACACGGGAGTCGTCGAACAGACTTCTGAGTACTGGAACACGTCAGTGAGCGGAGCTGGCTTCCTTGCACAGGCTGTAGTGTGAAACCCCAGGCCCTGTGTAGGCGTTAAACATCAGAGCGACTTTCTGCACCTCGTTCGCGGTTGCTTTGTGACTGCCAGGTTCAAAGAAGGGAAGGGCCAAAAAAAAAAAAAAAAAAAAGAAAAAAAAAAAAACGAGGCCCGAGACAACAAAAACATGTACTGAAGTCTTCTGGCACTTAAGTGTGTCTCGTCTACTGCTGACAGAAAAAAAAAAGAGGGGGGGGTGGATTTCACACAAGCACACGCCTTCACACATCATCATAAAAGCATGCAAAGCAGCGATGGGCGAGATGACAAAAATATCCCGTCGAGGACGTTTTCACGGCACGTGAGGCGCGAGTAAGACGCGCTTTAATAATAATCCAGTGACGGCCAGCGGGCCTCGAAGCGGCTCCGTTTAACGTCGAGAAAAGTCCGATCGGCTTCGTGGCGCTGCAGATAATAACGCCGCGTGTCCTTATAAAGTTTTCCGACTAAGACGTCGATAGACAAATCCGAACGTGATCTGGACGCCACGTCATTCCGAAAGGTTGCGAGAGGTCAAAGCCCGGGTTACTGAAGAGAACTATGTGTTTGGTTGGGGGGCAGGAGGCGCGGAATATTGGATCTTATCTCACGTGATCGTAATCATCGAGTAAATAAAAGACATGTAAATGACTTCCTCTTTTAAACTGTTCAATCGTCTTTGCGGGAAGTTGAACGCGGCCCGCCGTTAGTCGCGTTTCCGCGGTCACGTTAAGTCGACCGCGTCGCGTTCGCCGGCGTGAACGACCGTGACCCTGACGCAGCCCGTACACGTCCGCTCGTGAAGTCTCCTCCCGAGAACGTCGACTTCTAGCTCTCCTCACACGGCGCGGAGCGGGCGTGAACGAGGCCTTCTTTTTTTCTTCTTCTTCTTTCCGAGGTGGCCAAATAAGCGCCGGTGTTATTGCATTACAGCGGAGTTATCGCGTTTCAACATACGCAGGAACACAGTAGAGCTTTGTAAGAATAAACCGGTCACGGCTTCTTTATTCAATCAGCTATATGTATGCTTTCATGGGCCTCCTAACACCTAAGCGTAATGGGGATTTGGGGAATCCTATAACTGCTCTTTCGAGAAACGAAAAACACACACTGAAAGCCGGCCGACTCACGAAGGTAGGCCGTGTTCGCCGGACAGCGCGGCCTACGGCGAACCCTGCGTCTCGGCAGCGCGCTGGGGTAAAGGGTCCAAACGGCGCCGGCGCGGGAGAACGGCTTCGGGGAACGTCTAGGAGCTGGGCGGTGCGGCAACAACACAAGTACCGAGAAGACGCGCAGACCCCTGGGGGTTAAATCGAATGATTCTTATTACAACATCAGCAGTCTAGCTTGGCGAGTTCTCTGCTCCAAACACGATTACTAACCACCACGATGAACTAACGACGCGTTCCAGCAACAATGTCACCAAACCATCGACACCCTACAAGCACACGTGCGTGCGCGCGTGACTTCTACGGGTGCGTGCATCGCGCCACGTATCCGGCGTAGTTTTACGTTCACTTCGGTTCCTCTTCGGCCACCAATCTATTCCCTGAAACGCTCGTAGTGCATGACTAAGCCCGTGTCTCGGCTATCCTGACGGCTCGGGCTCGCCTACGTGGGCAAAGAAAGGACAAGATTAAACGCATAAACACACAACAGATGCGCAAACACGGACGCGTTCTATAGCGTACACATACGCACACGTAAGAGGAATGGATCTGTTGTGGCTCCTCTTTGTCTGAAATATATATATATATATATATATATATATATAAATAAAAGAGAGGCTTTCTTCCTGCGCTGATTGATGGCAGAGAGCTCGGTGTCCTGTCGTGGGGGGAGGAGAGCTCATTGTGCAGGCGATTCCAAGCCTAATTTGACTAAAAAACAAACCCTTTATTCTTTACAAAAGGCGCACAAGTTGAGAGAGAACGCAACAGAGAAGCAGAACAAGCACGCGGTGTGGAGCGGTGGTATTGAGACAGGTTCGGCTCCTTTGTCCTGATCAAGCAGCAGATCAACAAAAGCCATGAGATCCGGATTCGAAGCGCTCTAACTCGGAGTCGGAGATCTGAAATAACCCGACGCAGTAGTCGAAAATAATAATAATAATAATAATAATAATAATAATAATAACCAGATCCACTCAAGGACTCGGTGTGAAGTGGGCCAAAACAGAGAAGTCGGACTGTAGAAGGATCCGAGCACTGAGACAGGTTATACAATAGGGGTTTGTTGTTTTCTCTCTCTCTCTCTCTCTCTGTGTCTCTCTCTCTCTCTCTGTCTGTCTCTTTAGAGAAGGGAGAGAATGGAGTGCCCCATTGTGAGAGCTCAAATGTCGGGTTTACAGGCTTTCCGACTTGCACAAGCTGCCCATCGTGGTGTTTGTTGTTGGTTCGTGCAGAACCTTTCTGCATTAAATGGATCAGTTTAAAAGTCCGATGGGACGCACCGGGACCGGGACCGGGACGAGCGGCCCTTTAATCTTTAAAAGCCTGTCTTTCATCATCAGCAAATTGAAACCCGAGCCATAATCCTGCAAATCCGACTTCACGTTTCGTTTCGGATTCTGATCTATAATCAAGATGTTCTAATAGGAGTGAGTTGAGAGAGAGAGAGAGAGAGAGAGAGAGAGAGAGAGAGAGGGAGAGGTTGTTGGGTTTTGGTTGTTTTGAATAGTGAGGACCTGGCTCTGTTTGGATTGAACGGTCGCCAGAAACTTCGGAAATAGGAGCGCCCCTTCTTCTTTTTTTTTTTTTTGACCCATTTCCGAGAATTCGGTAAACAAAAGGGGCCCCGAGTAAAGGCGGCGTAGAACGCGAGGAGCACTTACCGACTTGCAGGACGTTTTCCACGCAGCCCATTTCCAAAAGGCGGATCCCGCGCCGGAAAGGGAGTCCGTCCGCTCCTGCGCTCGCGCCAGCGCCCGCGGAGCTCGAGCTGCCCGCCGGGGTGGACGCGGCTCCGGGACCTACAGCGGATCCGGCGGACGCGGAGGAGCTCCCGGCGGTGGACGGAGACTCCTCGGCCGCGGCGCGGCACTGAAACGACGAGTACATGCATATCTCCCGCTCGTTCCTGGGGAAGGACCAGAAGACGATGCGACGCTGGACGGGTTCGGGGATCCTCTCGAAGCGCTCCTCCACCCGCTCGAAGGCCCACTTCTCCGCTACGGCCTTGGCGGCGCAGTCCAGCAACGACTCCGGGCAGCGAGGGCGCGCGCTGGAAAGCCCCGGCCCGGGCCCCGGACCTGGACCTCGCGGAGCCGGGCGCAGACACGGCCGCTTGCTGGCCGGCGGAGAAGCGAGCTGGAGCGGCGGCTGAAGCGGCGGTAGATCGCCACGTCCCTCCGCCATGACAACCGACTGAAACACTGCGACTTCGAAGAAGACGAGAGCGTGGCTCGGGAACGGACCCGGGGAAGGAGGAGGGGAGGGGGGGGTGATGGAGGAGGAGGAAGAGGAGAAAGAGGAGGGGCGAGAGCGGCGGAGAAACACGTCACCAGTAATAACAAACGCGCTCGCCAATCCAGACGCAGCGCCGCACAGGGACTCCGTGTGTGTGTGCGCGCGCGCGCGCTCGTGTTGCCCGAGTTGACAGGCTCACAAGTAAATAACTCTGCCACGTTCCACGAGGACACCTCTTGTAAATATCCTACTTCCGGGTCAGAAGTTTGCACCTCGTATGATACAGTCAGTACACACGGCGCGCGCGCACAAGCGCGTGAAATGAGCAAACAATGGCCGTGGTCCTGTATCGGCATTAGGAGTATTTAAAGCCACTCGCTTTTTTTTTCTTTTTTCTTTTTTCTTTTTTTTCTTTCACCCCTGCCTTGGCGTATCCGGATCTCCTTATATGGGCATGGATTTTATGTCACAGGTGAACATGAAAAGAAAAGAAAAACAACACGGAAGAAGGTTTGATGCTTTCTCATGAAAAGAAAAACTTTCCAATAACACACCTCGAGGCATGCAGCAGACATGAGTATTCGTTTCGCCACCAGATTGTTGTCTTTATTTAGCCTATTTATTATTTATTCCATCACATTCTAGGTATTCTAAATGATAAATAAATAGATAAGTATCAGAAACAGGGTCACGGGGGAACCTGGAGCCTATCCCAGGGAGCATGGGGTACATGGCGGGGTACACCCTTGGACACGCCAATCAGCCGACCATGCATGTGTTTGGACTGGGGGAGGAAACCAGAGTACCCGGAGGAAACCCCCGCAGCACGGGGAGAACATGCAGACTCCGCGCACACACGGCCCCGGCGGGAATCGAACCCCAGACCCTGAACTCCAGTCCGTGGAGTTGTGAGGCGATCGTACTAACCACTAAGCTACCATGCGTCCACCCAAGATTCAATTCCGTTTTATTTGTATAGCACGTTTAACAATGGACATTGTGTCCCAAAGCAGCTTTACAGAAACATATAAGGATACAGGATACGGATGTTAAGAGTGTGGATTTATCCCTATTGAGCGAGCCGGTGGTGACGGCGGCGAGGAAAAACTCCCTGAGATGATATGAGGAAGAAACCATGAGAGGAACCAGACTCGGAAGGGAACCCGTCCTCATCTGGGTCACACCGGATAGATAGTCTGAAAGTAAAAGAACGTTCATTATGGATCGACATGAAGTTGTGTTTGTTGAACTCGTCCACTGTTCACTAAACGAGACCACCAAATAATCCGCTTTGATACGCAGCTTCCTTTCAGTCGATCATGTTCATCCATCCATCTTCAACCGCTTACTCCTTTTCAGGGTCGCGGGGGAACCTGGAGCCTATCCCAGGGAGCATCGGGGACAAGGCGGGGTTACACCCTGGACAGGGTGCCAGTCACATGAAACATCTCTAGCCTATTAATAATGTCATATTTGAGACTTTTATCTATCCCTGACTGTTATCAAGCTCCCCCCACCCCCTCACAGTTTGTTATTTGACACGATGACTGGCCACTTCCTGTCGGCCTGTGATGTCACCTAATCACCTTTCACAAAGAGCTGAAAGTCCTTTAGGTTTGAGAAAGCCGCCCGTTCACCTAGACAGGCCATCAAGGGCAATGAATTGCTAATTCAATTCACACTCACATCTTTGAAAACGCCGTGTCTTTCTGAAACGGTCAAATAAACATCCACTAACGTGTCTGAAAAGTTAGCGTCAGCTGTCAGGCCCACTGCCTAGATGTAGACCTGGTCTTTTTACACACGCCAGCACAACTGTATACTTTTAGGCATTAGGGTGTGTTGCGTAATTTTATTGCGCAATGCAGGATATACTTTCATCACTTTATGATGAGAAATCTACAGGAAGTCGTGCTTATATTACATCATCAGGAGGCTGATATTAACAATGGGTTGCCTAGGGCATGTACTTTTTTTTTTTTTTTTAGCTTTTTTTTTGTCCTCATGAGCAGATTAATGGTACAAAAAAAAATTCATTGGTAATCAAAATGGTGTCTGATGATAAGTTGCTGATTATGGATATGGATATGAATATAAATGAGTGTCGCTATATGAATATAAATCTCAGTCTGGATTTTTCCCTTTCCAATCTTTCATATCTTTGTTTAAAAATTATCATTTTATTTTTTTTTAAATGACCCAGTTCTTGCTTCTAGATCTCGCTGGAAGTCATGAAAACGTACTTTTCTTTCTTTTGTCTTTTTTGTTGTTGTTGTTGTTGTTGTTATGCACTATATAAAATGCTATTTGTAGTACTGTTTTAGACCTTTACTACATGGTTCACATGCTCGTGCAAGCCAGGTCACATGACCATAACATGACTGTAATTAGGATTTACACTATTGGGCCAAAAGTTTGTGGACACCCGACCGTCAAACCCATAAGTGGTTCTTCCCCAGATTATTGCCACAATGTTGGAAGCACACACGTGTCTTTGTATGTCGTAGCATTACAATTTCCCTTCACTGGAACTAAGAGGCCCGAACCTGTTCCAGCATGACGATGCACGTGCGTCACGGTTGGACCGGAAGAACTCGAGAGTCCTGCACGGAGCCCTGACCTCAACATCTTCGGAATGAACTGGAACACCGACTCTGCGCCCCAGGCCTCCTCGGTGAACATCAGTACCTGACCTCACTTAATGCTCTTGTAGCTGAATGAACACAAATCCCCACAGCCACGCCCCCTCAAAATCTAGCAGAAAGCCTATTGAAGAGTGGAGATTATTATTATAACAACAAAGTGGGAACAAATCTGGAATGGGACGTTCAATAAGCACGTATGGGTGTGATCTTCAGGTGTCCACAAACGTGTAGTGTGTTTATACCGGTGATAGGAGCACAATAACTTCCCCAGAGAAGTACTGCTTCTCTGACACGTCCTTTTCACTCGTTTTTGGTGAGAATAGTATACGATCTACATGGAACTTAAATAAAAAGTAAAAAAAAAAAAAAAGTAGCCTCAAACCCCTCCCACGTGCATCTCATATAGCCTCTTTCTCACTTTCCTTTCTCTTCATAATACACACACAGAGGCGAAGGAGTGTGAGGGCCTCTCACCTCCCTGGCCCTTGGCAGACAGTGAGAGACTCTCCTGCAGGCCACTGTTGTCATGTCTTTCTTTCTCGTGACAATCCCCTGCCTCTTGCAGCTCCTCGGCCAACAAGCTGCTTTTTTCACAGCCTGTTCAGACGCCTTCACCTCATTGTTCCTCCAAAAAAAAAAACAAAAAAAACACACACACACACACACACACACACACACACACACACAGGAGGGAGCTTTAAAGCTTCCTAGGACCTTTGAAGACTGAGTTTCGGAGTCCAGCTGGGAGTGGGGTGAAGGACGTGAAAAGAGACTCTTCCCTTTCTCTTTCTTTCTGTCTGTCTGTCTCTCTCTCTCTCGCTGTCTCACCACCATGGGTGGCCTTTGGCTCATAATCTCAATCAATGACGCCTTTGCTCTGAACAACACATCCCTAAAGGAGATTTCGGGTGCTCACGTCGGAGTTTCATATACAATCAAAATTTAAAGTGACGAGTCAATCTTGGGGGACAAAACATTTCACGTTTTGTCGCCGGTTCAGACGAACGAACTGATACCGTATAACCTCAGTAGGCTGCGTTAAACGTCTCCTTAGAGAAAACGTGAACGTGCCGGCGATTTCTACACATTTTAAGTCAGTTTGTGTGGAGCGTCCAGTGTACACGTTCCCAGAACGTCTTTACACATGCTTAAAACGGTTACACGGTATCGTGTATATACGAGTGTTCTCAGGTTTCAAGGTGGATATGTACAGTAAAAGTGTTTCAGATGATAATATTGTTCTATTTTTATTTTATTTTTTTTGTTTATTCTGATGAACCAGAAGCAAACTCATGTGATGAGAACTTGGCTGGAATCGGCAGCTTTGAGCTTCCACATCAGCGGGATACCATTACATTGACTTGTTGAGGTATCCAGCTGTATAGGTGTTTGTTTATATCTGTGTGTGTGTGTGTGTGTGTGTGTGTGTTTGTTTGCTCGGTGACTCTTAAGGAGAGAGAAACAGCAGGTGTTGGGGAGAGCTAATGAGAAGACTCCATTTTGCTGGCTGACATATCCCAGCATGCTCGCTGCTGTCTAGTCGAGCGCACCGAGTGAGAGATGACGAGCTGACAGCGCGCCGCACAGGAGATGAGTCCTCTGTATGTGTGTGTGTGTGTGTGTGTGTGTGTGTGAGGGGTGTTTTCACTTTGAGTGCTCCTCAAAGTACCTTGGAACTTCAGTACTGGGAGATAGAGGGGCGTCCTTAAAGAAACAGTTCATCATTTATCCCTTATGCCACAGCGTTCTTGAATTCTCGAACCTGATTGGTCAGAAGGTGTTGAATAATTTTCTATAACAGCGGCTCTGAGAGTAGCGCAGCTATTAATGCGCCCGTTCTAATACGTTATGGTTTCTATAGTAACCGCTCGTTCACAGAGACTGGTACGGCGGACACTCCGCGTAAACGGATGTGTAATTGTCGAGGAGATCCCTCCGTCCATCCATCTTCTACCGCTTACTCCATCTTCAGAATTGGGGAAGCTGAAGATTGGAAGTCTATCCCAGGGAGCGTGAGGCACAATGCGGAGTACACCCTGGACAGGGTGCCAGTCCATCGCAGGGCACAATCACATACACACTCACACAGTGGAAACTCCTTCCATTAAATTTTAAAGAAACATCTCCTCGACAGTGCCCAACGATGGACTGGCACCCTGTCCAGGGTGTAACCCCGCCTTGTGCCCCATGCTCCCTGGGATAGACTCCAGGTTCCCCATGACCCTGAAGGAAGGATAAGCGGTATAGAAGATGGATGGATGGATGGATGGATGGATGGAAGGAGTTTCCAGTGTCAGCGCTTTGTAAGAGTAAAGATTCAGAGGTAAAGCTGTAACTCGGACACCTTTAAGGACACGCATATGCTTCATGTGCAATGTTCACACTCCTAAACACTCGCTTATTGATTTTTCCAGTCTCGGATTTAGAAGCAGCTATCGGTCAGTCTCCTGATGATGCGAACGAAGTGTCTCCTTCTCTTAAAGGAAGCATTTAGGATCATTACATGCGGCGCGCTCTATAAACCCCAGGTTGCCACGTCTACACAAATCAAACAATAGCCCGAAACCTAATGGAGGATGCCAGCAGTTTCCAAGGCGACGATTATGATAGATTTCAGCGAGACAAGACAGGTAATTGGAAAAAGATTGATGGGCAGAGAAGAAAAATCCCATCAAAGTCTCTTTGGGAATAAGTATACGACAATGCCGGGGCCTGCATTCTTTCAGCCATCGCGATCCCTCTGTCTGTCCATCTATTTCAGATAAAGGCACAATTCGCCGGCTCTGACACACGAGACGTCTCTGACAATCCTCATCCACTGAAAGGAAATAAATGATCAGCTCTAACGTGCTGTCAGGATCAAAAATGATTTCTGGTGTTTGTTAACAGGACGCACTGAACATTCTTACCTCCAGGACTGTTTTTAACACGCTTTGTCAACGTTGGTTAAGTCTCGCCCGGCGTAACAGCTGGCGCAATACGTCATCAGCTCAAGTGGGGTTTCGTGGACTAGGCCATAAATTCCCCTCGTTATTCACTGCCTGATGTTACCTTTTTTTTTTTTTTTGGTTTTACACTCGAGCTAGTTAACAAGAAATACAAGTCTATCTCAAGCTAAATATCTCCTACAAACCACATATAGCTGATGGAGAATCACTGACATGGTTTAGGACAAAGTGGTATTTACTGTAGTCTAAAAACTTCACCACGTAATTGAACGTCATTTATGGGGGCCACCATCTTGGATGACCAACTTGACAGAGCCATATCACATACCCGTAGCTCCCGAATGGTTTCCCACTGACGCTAAGATGGGTTGAGCCTGGCCAGAACCTGGATGGGAGACCTCCAGGGGAAAACTAAGTTTGCCGCTGGAAGTCATATTAGTGAGGCCAGCAGGGGGCGCTCACCCTGTGGTCTGGATGTCCCAGTATAGTGATGGGGACACGATGATGTAAAAACAGCACAGTCTTTCGGATGAGACGCTAAACCGAGGTCCTGACTCTCTTAGCGTAAAAGAGTAGGGGTATAACCCCGGTGTCCTGAGCAAAAACTTGTCCCCATTGACCCCCCGAATAATCTCCATCTCTGAATTGGCTACATCACTCTCCTCTCCTCTCCACCAATAGCTGGTGTGTGGTGGGCGTTCTGGCGCAATATGGCTGCCGTCGCATTAGACAGGTGGATGCTACACACTTGTGGTGGTTGAATCGAAGGATTTATATCAAAGGAATTATTATTATTATTATTATTATTATTTTTCGAAATGAACCATAGCTCCGTAGCTCCAGTGCAAACCTAAAAAAAGAAAACTTCTGGCATCAAACACGCCTTGGCCGATTGGTTATTTACTGGATTTATATTTGTTTTTCCAAACCGTTCGTTAATAGCTCCACTATATGGCAAAAGTATGTGCACCCCCAACTATCACACCCATATATGGTTCTTCCTCAAACTGTTCCCTCAAAGTTGGAAGCACACGCTTGTATAGAAAGTCTTTGTATGGTGCGATGCATTACAAGTTCTCTTCACTGGAACTAAGAGGTCCAAGCCTGTTCCAGTATGACCATGTTCCTGCACATAGCCCTGACCTCAACCCCACTGAACTCCTTCAGGATGAACTGGAACTGGAGCCTCCTCACTGGACATCAGCGCCTGACCTCAACCTCACTAATGCTCTTAGCTCTTAGTGCTGAATGAACACAAATCCCCACAGCCATGCTCCAAAAACTAGAGGAAACCCTTCCCAGAAGATTGGAGCTTATTATAACAGTAAAGGAGGACTAAATCTGGAACGGGATCTTCAACAAGCACATAACAGTCAGGTGTCCACTTAGTTAGCACACTGCTAAGACTCTACATGGTTAAAAAAGACTGTTCTCACGGTATTTTCCAGTTGCATGAGATCCACCCATCCATCCATCCATCCATCCATCTTCTACCGCTTACTCCTTTTCAGGGTCGCAGGGAACCTGGAGCCTATCCCAGGGAGCATCGGGCACAAGGCGGGGTACACCCTGGACAGGGTGCCAGTTCATTGCAGGAATACACTATTCAATCATTGGCCATCTAGGAGAACCCTTAAAAGGTTCTATGTATAGCCTTATAACAAAGTGTTTGCCTTTCAAGGACAGTTTCAAGTAGAAGAAAGTTGTAAGACCATCCAAAAAAAAAAAAGGATCTGCAGAACCATGTACACATTCATACACTATTAAAAATGTCCTAGCACCCTAAAGTGAGAGCAATTTGCTTTGTCCTTTGCAGGGGAAAACAGTCTATCTAGAACCCTAAAACAGAAACGGTTTTAAAATATCAAGGACCGTTAGCCCCCAAGAGGATTCCAATGGGTGTAGGTGATAAATAATTTTAAGTCACCAGAGGAAGTCAACAAGGGTGCGTTAAAAGAGTTAGGGTTCATAATGCACCCCTGTCACGTCCCCAACGTCAACAGCATTGGCCCCTCCTCTTCCTCAACCTTCCCGCAGGCTGTGTTAGGATTTGGCAGGCTCATTCCGGCACTTCTGGATGACACGGTGTCTAAGAATGTCAAGTCAGCCCCGGGCTCGGAGCTCAGGTGCACGTCACGTCGAACTCTCTGGGATGGGAACGTGTGAATAAGTAGGAGGGAGAAGGGTGATTTTGAAACTGTGCGTGTAGGTGTGTGCGCGTGGGTTTTAGCCGAGCGGCGGTTGGCACGGCGAACAATGGCGGTGTTGATAAAGGACCCAGCTACACCTGTAGCGCTTGATTTTATCGCGCTGAGGCTCGCGGCAGCCCCTCCTCCTCCCGGGGGCCTTTGCTGTCTCCAGCCTATCAGGAGCGCTAACTCTTGTTAAAAGTGACTCAGAGTCGGGCTTGAGTGGTGAGCAAAACTCGCCCATGTGTGAAAGAAAAGGAATTACCTTGACCTTTTGTTTCACGCCGCCTGGCTCTGCTAAAGCCTAGCAGGCATGCTGGTCTCACCACAACAGACTTTTGCAGCAGACAATGGGGCAGATAGCATGTAGTTTGGCATGCAAACTTAGCCCCTTTTGTTGCCTGTGGTGACAGGTTCTCTTTCTCTCTCTCTCTCTCTCTCTCTCTCCATATCTCTCACTCTCTCATTTGAACAGTTTAAGCTGACAGCTAAGCTTTGTGCGAGGCTCCTTCCAGACCGAGCGTTTGTTGTGTTGACAGCACGGTGTTTATTGAGGCACCGTGCTGCGTGAGACATTTGTGTATTGGGTTCTATTAGAGCGTTTAGAGGGTGTGATTTTACCACACAAGGCTTTCTACCACCCCCTCCACACACACACGTCTGCATGTCTCACTTCCTGGTCTGACAGAAGCTTAATTTAAAACACAGCCAACATCTCTGGGTTGTTCACACCAGAGGTGACAGTAGCTCTTAGCTACTCTTCACGCGTCTCCCAACTTCTCCTCTCGTGTTCTCTCTCCTCTGGCCCAGAGCCATTTAGAGGTCCAGGATGGAGTAGATCGAGAATGAGAGAGAGAACGAGAGAGAGAGAGGGGGGAGAGAGAGAAGGAGGATCCAGTGCAAACAGAAAGACTGACCAGTCAGGGATCTCAGTTGATGGATGGCTGTTTTCGAAAGACCAGTTTCTTTTATTGGCTGGGTTAGAGCCTTATTTACCCAAAAGACACAAGCGTGTCCTCTGGGAATGGGGATGCAGCTGCAAGGGATATAAAGAAGAAAAAGAAGGGCTGCTAAACATGCTGATGCACACCTATACGTCATTGATACTCAGAGTATCACCCTGGATTCACGCTAGCAAGCGACAGAGTGACACGTGACATGTGACCATACATTTCCGATGGTGACGCTCGACTGAGACAGGATCTTCTCCTTGTTTTAAATCTGAAAAGAAAAAGTGTTTTCAAGTGGTTAAATGGCAAACCCATGTCCAGCAAATTCATCAGACAAATCGTACTGCATGGGTTGTCCTACCTCTGCTTACCTCCTGGGAACCTCGCCGTTCTTGGTTTGGATCTGAAAAAAATTTCCAGCATGGAGTATGGCTGGAATTTAAATTCCGGGTTTATATTAACACACTCGTTCTAATACCTTATAGTTTCTATAGTAACAGTTTCTGTAGTCATTTGTATGGCGGACACGCCACATAATCTTACAGCGTGCGGGTTTTATTCCTTATGTATTTATTATTCGTCAAAGAATAGGATTTTTTACACATTTTGCACACCCAGGAGAGACGACAACACCCAGGACATCATCGAGCTGTCATTTCTGTTGCTTATTCGATTCCAAATAAGCACGGAATATCGTATTTCTCCGTGTTTTTTCTCTCGTGCTCGCCTTCTGGCCTTTCTAAGACAGGAAATTGCTGAAGCTCATAGAAGACACTCATCACAAAATGCCCCCAAATGGCTTCAGAAACAGCCCGAGTGGAAACTCCTGTTGTCTCTCCTGGGCCCAGCGAGTGTGATTGCTCGAATGTCTCTAATGGTGTTAGGCTGCGATTTTACGCACAGCAGGCCTCTGGGTTTCATTTGCCTCCACGCTGCCATGGCGGCTGATGGGACTACTCTCTGGGCGAACACGGAGGGAGGGGGAGCCACTCCTGAGAAGCACGATGTGTGTTTTTGAGCGAGGCAGATGCCTCAGCTCTCCAGTCGCACCTCATTTGCATGTTCAAATAAGTACGAAATGACAATAGAGTAAATACCAGCAAAAGGGCAAAGCTTTGGAGGAATGATAATGAGATAAGGTTGGCCGAGATGAGAACCTAATCTTAAGCTCTTAAAGTTCTCGGAGAGATTTTAATTAAAAAAAAATAAAAATAAAAATTACAACAACAACAAAAAAAAAAACAAACAAAAAAATCTAACCACACAGCAAAAACTCGTAAAAACAGCAACGCATGCTGAGACTGGAATTTGGTTTTTGTTTGGTTTGGCAGCTTACCTGAATTTTCCCTTGGAGTGGCTTTGCAACTCTATTTAAGTTTCTGTTTTCTTCCTTTAATCTCTTCAGCTCTCTAAAGCCCTCTGATTAAGTGAGTGCAGCAGGAATTAGTCTGGCCGAGCCTCGTATATATATCCGCAACACTGTACTGGAAACCTTGAATGCTAATGAGGCTAGCAAGCAATCTCTGGTTTCATAATTGTTTTAGATTTCTTTTAGGGAGACATTACTAACACCATTTTACACTCGGCTAAGACGTTCGTCTTTCCTCATTTAGGGTGAAATGATGAAATACTTTTCGATCACACTCAGATTATTTTGTGTTATTTGGTTGGGAGGAAGGTTCCAAGCTATAAACCCATTAATCGATCATGCTAGGAAGAATCCATGACACTGACGAGAGTATTCTTTAAGCAAACTGCCTTTGTGTGGTTTTATAGAACTCTAACTATGGCCATTGTTAGCCTCCTGCCAGGCTGCGTGTTCTCCAGGTCTCCTCCCTGCTCTCTCTCTCTCTCTCTCTCTCTCTCTCTCTCTCTCTCTCTGGTGACAGACTGCCGTTCAGGGTGGCGCAGCTGAAACCGGAGCTTCTGGAGCTTCTTGACCACGCTGAACCGTGGCCGTCGAAGCGTTGAGTGTGAAAGCACAGAGGCCTGGGGCTTTTCTCCGATGATAGCATTGAGAGCTAGCCACAAACACGCCACACAGAGTCCAGCCTCAGAGTTGTGGAACTGGGGGGAGGTTAGCTTGCGCAGCTGCTAGCTTCAGATTAGTCGTGTAGTTCTTTTGAATATCGTTTCAATGTACAGATGGTCAACCGACACGATCAAACGTTATTGTGTTCACAACGTCCGGGTGGCTAAATGCAGCCACGTGGCTTTGTCGAAATAAAGGATTTATACAGTTCAGCTCACTGATAGCGTGAAGCTCATGTCATAGATGGCTACATGTATGAAATATGTGTTGAAACCTAATACTACGTTATCGCAATCACTGAGTCTGTATTTGTGTATTTTTTCCTCTTTTCAACTAAAACATTTCTACCAATTTAACAGCCATACGGTCATACAGTAAGATGTAGACTTTTCTTAACTCACTTGACTGAATCAATTGAGAGGGTTTACGCACAGACTTCATCGCCCATTAGGTTTAGCTCTGGTGCGACACTATGATGTCTAACTCTTTATACAGACCTATACAGCGCTAGCTTCATATTATAGGCTAAAATCTGACAGCTACGTCTGGTATAGTTATAGCTATGATATAACCGTGTGAGTTTACGAGGATATAAAGATATAAATGTGAGCGTTCGGGGGCAATTGTATCATACCTATGCATAATTGTAGCTATTTGTAACCTAGCAAGTCACAAGAGCTGGCTTGCTAGTTGCAATAATGCTAGCTGATCTGGTTAGGCTAGTACCAACTCCTTAGTCGGCTATAAACAAACACTTGTCGTAATTGTTCGTTTCATTAACAATATTAGTTCTCAAACACGTCTCAGAAAAGTTTCAAATCTGCTAAAAGATTTCGCAGTTTCGTTAACATTAGCATCAGTGTCGTAGCTCCCATTCGGTTTGTAGCAGTTTGAAACTAAAGCGTTAAAGTTTTTTCAACAGGAATCTTCGTTTTCAATGGAGGTCATGGAAACAACACGGGTTGCTTTTCTCGGTGTCTAAATAACACCGTCTCTACGCTCCAACATTACTGCTTCTTGGTTCCAGACAATTAGCATTTGATGCTGGAACCAAGCCGTTCTTACCTCCCAGAATCACTTCTTTTGATTAGACCCCAGCATCAAGTCAGTAGAAAAGCGCTTAGCATGACAAACTCTTGTCAGCATGATCATGGTTGCTGCCTGGAGTCCTTAATTTGCAAGAGTTTTAGTTCATATTATTGTCTGCTTGTTTTTTTTTTCCCACCCCCAGAACTCTTTCCTATGCTTATTGCGGTTAAGGAGGTAGACGGGGAGAAATCGAGGCACTCAGCATCTCGTTCTGCAAAAGTACACTTGTCCAAGAGCTCGGAGAGCTTAATGAGTTCCTCACGAACGAAATGGCACAAGTCCTTAATCAGACCGCGCTGTGAAATTGCATTTAATTACTGTCTAGCACTTTGAGGATCTCTGTCCTAGATGACGAAGTAGATCCGTACAAAGAAAGGCACCTGTACAGAAATTCACGGATTCACTGGGTGTAGTTCACTCAGTGGACCGAATCTAGCTGTACCTCAACTAACACGACGCCAGCTAAAAGATCATAAATCATACACCATTCATAGGAAGCTCCTTCCGGATGTCGCTCCTTTGGCCGCTCGCCCTGCTTCTCCCTTCCCCCTGCGAGCTTTCGCAGACCTCAGGAGCTCTCCTGTCCTGCGTTCTGGACCGCTGCATTAAAAGCTGATACCCTGGGCACAGCCAAATGGTCTTCCTCAACCCCCATCAAGTCATACCATTGTCTGTTGGAGAAGCCACCAGATGGTTTGTACCAGATCGGCTGAAGTATCAGTTTTACACCAGCGCAACCACTGGGAATATCCTCTACAGCAATTAACTTTGGTTACAATCGAGAAACTGATGGCACTGTCCTGCTCCTTTGTTCCGAAAAGATGGGTCCCGCATTGGGGTGTTATTATGTGCCTCAGAGCACGCCACGGTCCACTAATGACCGAGTCTGCATGTGCTATTAAAGAGAAAGGGAAAAAATGGCTGAGATGGGGTTAAAAACTGAGAACGAGAGGGGTAAAGAAAAGAAAAGAGCAGTTATTCACGGCTCCCGGGCATGACTGATAACTCGAGGTAAGCAAGGTGTGTCAGCGTCCATCAGTCTTCCTAATTAAAGCTTTCGTACCCATCTTTCATAGCACCCATTTTCCACAATGCCATTAAACACACACTCCCACACAGACACACAGAGCCTTTGTGTGTCGTTGTTGACTCGGCTGCGAGCGAGCATGCAGGAAATGCCCTATATTGACATTGGAATGTCTCTTCGATGTACCTCGTCTATGTGTCACACTCATAGGCACCACCTTTTCCCACTGCAGTGTATAGGATGACCTTCCGGACAAACTGATGCATCTTATCAGGGAAATGGGCGTGTACGTTCACGTCCGTGCTCAAGAATGAGGGTTGAGAATGTAAAGACCTTCGATCGGAAAAGAAAGCGGGAAGAATGTGATACAGGACTCTGTTCATTTTAGGGTACTTTTCCAGCGTCCTTAAATGACGAAAACCGAGACACACTACGAAAGCAAACAAAAAGAACCGATATCGCTCTGATTCCGTCGGCGTTCTTCGAGGTAGAACTCTCTCACCATCTTTAGTCATCCTTATTCAGACGTGGCAGAGTGTGGACAGAGCAGCGATCGGGCCAACCAGAAGGCGGGTTACGAGCCTTCATTTAGGAGGAATTACAAGCGGCGCGGTCATTTCACGCTTTTCAAAAGATTTTAACAGATCTGTTTACAAAGCAGATGGAGAAGAGATCGGCCTCGCCGACTTTCCAATCACGGATGATTTAAAAAAAAAAAAAGCTTTCTCCGCCCGAAAGTCACAATAAGCACAAGAGATCGGACTGTTTTGAGAAAAGAAGGCACGCTTTAGCTCCTGCAAATTTCTCCCCGGCCCATAATGCATTTCACAGTGTGTTTATTAGCGCGCCAGCCATGTGGAAGGCAGAATAATGACACCATGGAGGGAAAAGACTGCAAGGACCATTAGCTAAGTGGAGCAGCTCAGACACAGGAACCAGAGAGAGAGGGACGCACACACACACACACACACACACGCCATCTACATAAGCAGTCTCACTTCCCAAAAAGAGTAAAAATGCACATTTTTTTTTTAAAGTTAAACTCCACTTCTTAGAATCTTTTTAAAAATCTGAATAGACGCACAGCACCATGCCCTCATTAACAAACGTCTGAGAGCCGTCACTGAAAAGATCTGATTATATCTGAGCGTATTGCTGGTCGGATACAAAGCAGGCTCTCTCTTTAGTTCACAGTGACTCAGATCCTGGTTCATGACCTGCCGAGGTTAGCTCGTATACACTCACAGACATAAACACAAAGAAACACACTCTCACACTCTCCTACAGAGCTATGCGGGCAGGATTCGTTCCATTACTTATGAAGGCTAACATTCGAAACAGGCTCAGAACTTTCCTGAATCTGGAACTTCTCTACTAAGCCTGGAAAATGTAACACATGCTGCTTATTTGGACAACTAGCCATGTCTGAATCAAATACATCCCATAATCCTGTGCATCAGCTCCAGTATGGCAGCTCCAGTGGGATGAGAAATGAGCTAGCAAGCAGTTTGCATACAAATCTTATACACATGTTGAAACAGCTGGTGAAAATATATTCACTTTAATATTTCCGACAATTGCTCATTAGTGTAATAGTGTAACTTGCCTTATAGAAATTTTCAGGCTAGCAAACATCAAATTTGAGCAATTTTAGCATATCAGCTAGGCTAACTACCATACATACAGTATATACTGTACTATACAATATGAGACCTTTAATTATTGCACAATTTATCATTTTGTCATGATTTCATACGGGATAACAGCAGAATAAAATTCGCCGTCAGAACGCAGCGTTGCTAACGTCGCTTGCTAACTCTCGTCCTGTGCAATCAGAAGCTGACTCTTCCATCTTTCATAACATGCCACCGATAAAAGCCGACAAATTAGCAGCAGAGACCCACAGGCACTATTAAAGTTTCCATTAAAACCATTACAAATTCTATGAGGGTTTCTATGTTTGTTTGTTTTTTCAGCAGAGCAGGTACATCGGGAATTAAATATTAGCTAGTTGCTACAAATCTTTACTAGCCGACCAATCGATCAGCCCTTCAATAGGCTACAAACTAAATTTTAGAATACGGATCCGTCATTATTGGTTAACTACACAGGACGAAATAAATAACGCAATACTAACATTCTAGTAACTACTATTAACTAAATAGAAACTCCGATGAACGAATTAGTAAGTAATGGCGCAGAGATGTATGCGGTAGTTTGCTAATTAGCTATTAGCTAATCAATAGCTACTCTTTATTTCATGCCAAAATGACAATAAAAAACCGAATGCAACGATAAACTGAGGAAATGTACCATTTTAAGGGGAAAAAATAAGATCATTTTGAACTCGATGGCTGCAATACGTCTCAAATAAGTTGGGACGGGACTAAGGAAAAGTCTGGAAAAGTAAAAACAGGCATGATTCCTGAAGGGTTCTTTGGATAAGTTATAGATCCTAACTTCATAACCATGGTTTTACTCTGATGTTGTAGAGTTAAGGGTTCCTCCAGCAGGACAAACTTAATGAAATCTTTCTGGTCGTACAGAATTAACGCTAGATTTCTAACGGATTAATTATTATTATTATTTTTTCATGGATAGATTCAGGTCTGGAACTGGATTTTTTGTCAGCACTACTGTCCTGCTTTCTGTGAGCGCAGAGCTGAAAGAGTGATGTCACTAATCATCCTGAATAATAACTTGGCACCGAGTGGCGCAGCAGGTGCCATAGCGACCAGCTGTCACTTTGACATGAGTAATAAGTGGCATCACTGCGCTGATAATGACACCATCAATTTGCACGCGGGCCCGTGACATGGACAGTGTTTGGATCAGTTGGGAGAAAAAAAAAAGGGCCGTCTCTTTGTTTTTGGAGTATATTCAAGCGTCGAATGAGTAACGCCACTTTGCTTTCCCTCTCCGTACTCTATGCCGAGGCACAGATAAACAAAGATGGCACTTAGCGTCCTTCCAAAAAGCTCAATTACACATGAAACAAAATGATGGAGGAGAGACAAATGCGAGCTCGTGTCGACACCATGAAACTATTTCATCTGTTGGGCATGGACTGAAAATCAAAGCTGCGTAGATACCATCTCCGAGGTTTTTCTTTTTTCTTATATATTCTATTGAGCTTTGCATTTCTCGGTGCAAATACTTGCTTAGAACTGGGAAGGAACCCTGAGCTGAATTTAAATTTCTAGCTTTGCATCCCGCAGTGTGTAAGAAACTCTGTTTTTATGCACTTGCATGAATCTCAGCTGTCAAGAAGGAGCAAGTAAAGACTTGAATTGAATAAAGATGTCATACTGTACAAGGTTATGCAAGAAAAAAAGGGAAAAAAAAAAAAAAGATATCTCTTGTATCTTTGAGTCCTGTATCAGAGAGTTGCACACCTCAGATGCATTGAGAACGTTCTGGAAATTTGGCACACTCCGTTTTCCTGTCACTGTCAAATCTGAATTCCTCCTCTGGGCTCTCTTGTGAGAAAAGAAGTGAGACGTGCGTTTTGAAGCCCGTGACAGATGTTTTGTCATGTTTTGTACTTTTGCTGCTTTGTTCTTTTGGGATGACAAAACAGAGACATTTTGGAACGCTAAAAGAGGAACTTTACTTTCTTTCATCGCCTCCTTCCTTTTCCTCATTTGTTCCCCCCCTCCTGAACCTCTAACTTTCCCCTTCGGATCGTCACCGTCTCCGGCGTCCCCCCGTCTCGTTCTCTTCTCATCTCGACCCTTCTGTCACCCTCCTCCTTTCCTTCTTCCTCTCCATCCTTCAACCCCACTCTCTCGCTCTCCTGCCGTTACACCAGATATTAAAACAAATCAGCCATGAAATAAGCTCCTTCCTCCATCCTCTCTCGAGCTGTCGGAGCTTGTTGCCATCTACGTCGGATGTATTCGCTCGTTCACCTCTTCACGGTCTTCGTGTCTCGTCCCCTCTCGACTCCCCCATCCTGAACGATCGTCCTCCTGCCGGATGCAAAAATGTTAACGGCGCCAGTGATGGGCTAGTCGGATTTATTTAAAAAGAGATCATGCTAACGTCTATGTTTTGAGTCAAGGGCTCTACCTCAAACTCCTGTACCTGCTGTCACAATTGGCAAACCAAAATGGCTACCTTTAGCAAATATAACATCATCACTTGAAGCTGACTCCTTAGCAAAAAGACCTTTAGTTCAAATATAAAAGCTTCTTTCAATTAAACAGAGCACGAAATTGATGCTAAACAAGGTCAACCAAAGCTTAGACAGGAAGGGTGTGTGTGTGTGTGTGTGACAAGTTTTTGGTTTTGGTGGAGACATAGTGTGCCAGCAGTGGGTAAAAATCACACATTTACTGCACACATCCCTGTGATTTGCTCCAGCTCTTTGGACCTTGGGGGGATGTCCCTTACACCAAATTTCCATTAAACAAATCCTCTGTAGGGAACACACATCCAGTCATGAAATGTCTGCTCCAATTTTTTTTTTCCAGCTGGGCCAATCACAGACGGGCTTCAGGCCTGCTATGGCGACAGAAGGCAACGAAAAGGTTCATCGACTCCGCATTGAGAATTTTCGCTTTTTTATGTTGGTCGGTTGATGCTAAAACAGCAATATTAATCGATCATACTGTGCGTCGTAGGCTATTATAGCTACTATATTTAGGAGTTACCAACATAACGTGTGTTAGTAAGGTGCTGGATGACCACGAGACATGAGAACAGCTTTAACATGACTTTGATTCTACACGTCTCTGGAGCTGTAAGAGAGGGACGAATCCCCTTAGTTGGCGTTTTAATGGTGTTCACTCCGAAATCTCCCACAGATGTTGAGCTCTGGTGTCTGTCAAGGCCATAGTATACACATATACTGTATGATTCACATTGTATTCATGCTCATCACAGTATTCAGTGAGCCCTTGTTGTCTGCGGATGTGGGCGGAGTCATCTATTAAGAGACCGCACACACCCGTCATTAGTAAAACGTGATCAGTCACTTTGGATTGATTTGCAGTGACTTTTCCCTCCAATGAGAAAAGTGGAAGGAAACAATGGCGGCAAATTGCGTTTTCTGTGCTCCTGATCTTACGGAGTTATGGACGTGAAAGTTTCTTTTTGAACCCCTGTTCTCCTTCCAGCCATGCTGGTAGCAACTTACAGCCACCTGGTATTGCTCCCATTGTCTTGCGTTGGTCGGATTTAATTAAAGAGATCTTAGAGCGCTGGCTCTGAATGGGTTTGTGCCCAGGGGCTGGATTTTGCTGAGTAGAAAAGGCTCCTGTGCCTCGGCGCCGACGTGGGCTTCCTCCGAGGTTGGTCTGCGTGGGGAATGCCAGGCATGGGAGGAGAACAAAAGCCTGCACTGTCCCATAGAGAGAACCAGGGCTCCTGCAGGGCCTCAGCTCAGACCCTGGGCCCCATCCACGAACGACATATTAGCCCCTCAGGCTTGCTCTTCGTCGGCCTCGTGAACAATTCAAGGGACCCAAAACACCATGAAGTCCGAGATACGTAAAAGCAAGTCCGCAGGAACATTCGAGGCTCTTTGAGACCGTCGTTGCTCTTTCCCTACCTCGATCCGTGTCATTCCTTTTCTCCCACTCAGCACGTGCCTGCCATTCCCCTGCGCCTCAAATCTCATACCAAGGCCAAGGAATGCTTATTTGCATGGTATCGTTATTAATCACAAGATTCCTTCACCTCTCGCTCTTTGAGGTTGGCATGCACTCGAAAGGAAGGTGCACGCTTCCAGGAACAGGTCCGCTCAAATTTGGAAATTAGATCTACAGCGCAGAGTGTGTGTTACGCTCTTACGTATACGGCACTGCTCACATTGCTTTTAGGTTGAGCCATCGCTATTGTATAACAACCAAGCCTCTTCTAGCGTCTAGATTTTCCTCTCGGCCATCTGCTTATTCAGCGAGACAAAATTTCATGAATGCTGCATCTCTTCTACCCACAGCTGACTGAGCGCCTAAAATTGCAGGAGCTCCTCACAGAGTGAAGCTGTGTATTATTATTGGGAAAGTGGTAAGAGAGGGCTTTCATATGCGAAGACTTAAATGTCGACACTTTACATAATTTCCACTGCTTTTATCTATGGATTAGTATTAGTTGGGATCTGAATTGTATTCTGCGAGAGCGAGGGGGGAAGAAAAGAAAAAAAAAAAAAAACATTTCACGAGCCTAAATGTTAATTGCCTTCATTCTGGGCGAAAGAAAGAACCCCTGAGAGTTGAAGGCAGCGCTGTTCTTTGTGACATAAATAAACACACACACACACACACACACACACACACTGCATACAATTAATGGAGGTTTAACTACGTGCAAGGACTAATTTCTTCCTCTCTTCTACCCCTTCCGACCACGGCTCTGAGACGGGTGAATTTTCTGGCAATTACCACTCGGTTACCATGGTTATTACGAATAATTCCAGGTTATTCATACTCGGAGTGCCAATCAAGCCAAAGACTCACCCGTTCATTATCTTAGGCAGGTTATTTTCTCTGACTGCAAAGTGATTTAGCCGGCATGATTGTAATCACAATTCTGGAGCCCTGTAGTTCATCACTGAAATGGAGCTCTTTCAGGCATTAAAAGGAAAAAACACCAACACTGCCATCTTCCCTGCAAGCAAGAAGACAACAAATCAGCTTGTTTATCATCCTCTCAAACATTGAGCCCTGTTTACTTTTTCTAAGCTAATTTTGCCTCTATTGATGTTTAATCTCGGACAGACAGGCATCTCTTGGCATTAAACAGGAGGACCATCTGCCACACCTGGACTTTGGCACCTGTCCTGATGATTTTTTTTTCTTTCCTTCCTCAGACAACGGCCACTTTGACTGAGCGGCACTGCCTATTTAAGATTTTAATTGTCTGTGCTGACAAAGCTGTGATTGCGCTGCCTTTGCGGCTGCCAAACCGAAGCAGCCCTCCATTTATTTCCGAACGATCTTCCACTTCGGCAGCTTCAGGCCCATCGCTCGTTTCATCTGCGGAGGAGCAGGTAGTCTCGTGTATCCTCTGGTGCTCTCGGCGTTTGGTAAATTGATTCTTATGATGTTTACCTTTAGCCCATCGTATTAATTAACCCATAAATTAGCTTCTAAGCTCCTCAGAGGTATTCTGGAAATGAGCTGGTTAATTAACTTACTGTGCCTCTGGCTATGAGAACCGTGCGTTAACATCACGTCTATAAAAGTGGGACCGACTGAGAGGCGTCATTTAAAGGTAACATCTGTGAACAGCTATAGTGATTAAAAGAACAATGCCTTGTTAGTTGATTGGGCGAGATAGGAGTCTCCTTATCACTTAAGCTTAAGGTAGAAGTCCCTAATCTTTTGCACAAAAGGTCTTTGTGGGGACAAAAGCGTGTTCGGACAAAACACACCTGACTCAATTGATCGAGCAACCTTGCTGAAAGAACGACAGACAGTTTCTCGCTCTGGAAATTCCAACGAGCATCTTCATGCACGATGGAGTTTGATAACAAGGAGAAACAGTAATGACTTGTGCTGGAGAGAGGTAAGCACTGCAGTGTGAGCGTAAGCACGAGTGGATCCACACCGCCCCTTTGTCTCAGGCTTGGGAATGAAAATGCCTGGAAGAAATTCCAGAGTCTCTCATTCTCACCATGCCAGTCATGAGCCAAGTATCCAGAAGTGGTCAGCAGTGCCACGCTGCTGGCTCAGAAACCCCTTATCACACTCGAATAATACATTCCTCACATGTCATGGGCATAACACTGAGGACGTCGCATAACACTGAGGACGTCACTCACCCACAGCACCGCCTCCTCCCTCTGTGCACCATAAACCGAGTATTATTATTGATCCAAGCGGAGCTAGGTGTAGCTCTGGGTTTCCTGCAGCCTGACTGGCTCCACCGAGCTGGAAAGGTCACCGTGAGGGCCTGGTTCTGGAATGATGAGTACGCTAAAGCACTCCGCCTACAGTGTAAGGCAGTCGAGAACAAACTTGGAATAAACCAAGTCAGCAGATTTATTGTGCAAGACACTGCAAAATTATATCAAGTGGGGACTAGGAAGGGGGTTTGAGGCATTTTTGTTGATTGTATAAAAAGACACTGAGGCACTATTTAAATGAAATGGACTCTTTTTAATTTATTTTAATTTATGTTGTCACACCTCCGGGGTCTGGGTTCGATTCACACCGTGGCCGTGTGTGTGCAGAGTCTGCATGTTCTCCCCGTGCTGCGGGGGTTTCCTCCGAGTACTCCGGTTTCCTCCCACAGTCCAAACACATGCATGGTAGGCTGACTGACGTGTCCGGAGTGTCCGTAGTGTATGAATGGGTGTGTGAGTGAGTGTGTATGTGATTGTGCCCTGCGATGGACTGGCACCCTGTCCAGGGTGTACCCCGCCTTGTGCCCGATGCTCCCTGGGATAGGCTCCAGGTTCCCCCGCGATGTGGCTAAAAAGTGTCCAAAATCCAACCTCATCAGATAGAAGCTCCATCCCTTCATGACCATCCTCCACCTCCACGCCTTTGCATTTAGATGCCTCATCCCAGCACGCGAAGGCGGGAGGAGATGAGGAGAACAGATATGTATATCATTCTTATTCTCCCCTTCATCTGTTTCAAAAGCGCATCGTAAAGAAGGGGTGGGGGATTTGTGCTGGAGTAAATTAACAAGGGCCCTTGATATGCAGATCAGCGCCTATTAATCAAAGAAATGCGATTATGGTTTCAAATGGGGATGAAGAAAGGCTCCATTATCTCACTGGAGTGTCACATCTAATAACGCGGAACAGCAACGTAATTCGGTGGCACGACGGCCTCGGGTGGAGAACTCGGTCCTCTGTGGGTGCCAGGTGACCGTAAAAGATGGGGGCAAGGATGCTTGGAAGAAGACGGAGTGCAAAAGAGAGTGAATCGGAAAATCAAAAGGATGTTCGTACAAGCGAGGTGGCCATGTGCACAAGGCTTTGATGTTAAAGTGGTTCTCGGTGCTCAGCACATGAATGACAGTGGGCAAAATGGAGAATAAATGTGCGGGGAAACTCTGAGCAGCGGTTGCACCATTTTATAGGAGACACCCAAACACACACCATACCCATACTAATCAACACAATTCAAACACTGTAAGCACAAAGAAGTAGGACACAGAAGATGTATTCCATTCTGGAGACAGTTTCAAATTGGGCAAGTGTTTAGCCAAGACTGTAGCATTGGCCGGCACTGCATCATATTTTCATATACATCATATATACCTGAGGATAGACCATGAACTAGTGGCAGGACCAGTCCTAAACGACTTCTGACTACATACGATCCTCTGTGCGCGTGGCGTTTCTATGTTCTCCCTGTGCTTCGGGGGTTTCCTCCGGGTTCTCCGGTTTCCTCCGCCAGACCAAAGACATGTCCCTTGCATCCTGCACCCGGGTTCCCTGGCATAGGCTCCAGGCTACCTAACGAGCCTGTCTAGGATAAGTGGTACGGAAAATGGAGGGATGGATGGATGAATGGAACTGACTGTTAGCTAGCTATACGACAAACAAGTAACTTATTGTGCACACATGAAAATGAGAGTGTCCATACATCGCATTTGGATGATAGTAGACTGCTGTTCGTGTTGAAGGGGCAGACTTTTATTTTGCCATAACTGAATCCATAGAAATGTCACAGAAATGTCAACCCATGTCAAATTAGCATGTGGGCACATCCTACATCCAGGGGTTTTTTAATCCCTCGTCCACCTGGAATTCCTCGTAAAGTTGTTTTTTGTCGTTGTACTAAACAAGCTGGAAATGTATCTGGGAAATAAATGATGGGTTTGCCTTCAATTAGACGGATACGAACCAGGACACTGGCCAAAATTAGATACCTCGAAGGATACCTCTACACCTTTTTTAGCAGCTGGCCAAAAATGCTGTTTACCTGAATAACTCGCGTTCAATTGGAACGCATGTACACGCAGTCTCTCCAGCCTGAATAAAGTCATAAGCTTTTAAACACGGAGCTGTTTCTCTACACAGTGCCAAATAGATTTTGACGATCGTCTTGCCACTGGGAAAAACACATCTCACCAATGACTGCAGGGCCTGCATTCCTCAGCTCCTTGGGAGCTTCAGAAATTATACCAACATTAATATTTAATACTGTCAGGGACCTGGGAAATACGCATGTGCACGAGGCCCTTTGTATGTGAGCCAGAAGAATGTGTGCTCTGTTGAGAAGTCTCCAATGGAGGCGTGAGGGGACCATGGAGAGATGGTCTGCCATGGATGTTTCATTGTGAATAATGCAAAGCAGGAGGACACCAGCATAAAGAGGTCAGAAGCTACTCCATGGAGAGCAGGCAAACATAACCTTCCTTTTGCACTGAGCACAATAAAAATGAAATTATTCCATTTACAATAGCAAAAATCTGGAAGTTATGACGTTGGCATGGTTTAGGTATTGAGGTCATGATGGACAATAAAGCATGGAAAGAGCAAATACGTACAAGCACGTACCTCGTGACGTGATGGCGCAGCAGGTTTCACCATCTCACAGACCCATGGTCCTTGGTTCGATCCTGATCCCGGGTTCTGTGTGGAATTTTGTGTGTTCTCCCGGTGTCTATGTGGGATTCCTCCAGAAGACTCGTTAACTAGCTAGGTCGGCTATCCAGTACAACAGACGACCGACGATCCTCGGCCGACCGAACACGCCGTCGCTACGCCCGAGGAGCTTTGGGAAATCTGCGTACATTTCATTCGAACCCAAACTGCACATGAACGCTAAACCGACAATCGAGAAATTTTTGAAGAAAACAATCGAAAATTTTTTTTAAAAAGCAAAGCGATAGCAGGAACCTCGGGGGACTGCACAATGCAAATTTAAGAAACTGTACAGACCAACATCCCTCGTGAGATGCAGGCCAAGGGACAGCCAAAGGCCAGGCAGAATGAGCTCATACTGATGCAATCCCTGTATCTGAAACTTCGCTGCAACACTCATGCATATTTAAAGCTGCAAGTCTTCAGGGTCCACGAATTTTTTTTAGTCCAGGAGTAGAGAAATGGAGCCACTGGGCAACATAGGACCTCCAACCAAAACTGTGCACACAACACGTGAGACAATCTCTAAGCAATCATACATTTGTTGTTCAGGAAAAGTGACCTTTTTATTCACAGCTTGGGAAAAACGTTGGCTTCGATCCTCAGTGCTGCCTGTGGGAGTCTTACAAATGTTATTCTATTACAATAATCTATCGCTGTATATTCCCATGTAGCATGTTGCGCACTGCTAACTGTACTGGAAAGCTTCATGGGGATTTTCTGTTCTAATATTTATGCACTGCGAAATATTTTCAAAATAGGCTGTTTATTACGTACGAGTTGGATTAATTAATTTGATATATCTACATATAGTTTGTTTTTAGTAAACATCTGTATAATTTTTCAACTGAGCAAGCATATTATTTTGGTGTTGGTGCTATTCATTTACGATTAAAAAGCCAAAAATACCATTCACCCCCATCCACCCACCCCCCCCCCCATCCACCCCACTATACAATCATAAATGATTTTCAAATAGCTTTATACAGCAGTGCTGCGGAATCGGTCAGAAAGTGATTAAAAGTGAGAAAGACGTTTATTCCACGTTTATGGAAGGAGTCTCCAGTGTCGGTGCTTCCTAACAGTCAGATGTAAAGATGTATCTTTTCTACATTTTCACGACGGAGGAGTTTACGCCTCGCGGATTCTCTCGAACATGACATGCTGTGTTTAAAAATAAAGAAATAAATCTTAATAATTAAAGAAGGAGGGAGTGTGGGGGGTGTGTGTGTGTGAAAGAGTAGCTGGTGAGGGAAAAGACTTGTTTTGTGTACGTTCCCACAACATTAACGGATAAAAAAGTACGGCATGACAGTCTTTAACAAATGAAGATGGTTAATAATTGGCATATGGTTGAGGTATGAGAGGAATCAAACACTCTTATATGATAAGAATCAACTTGAGCTTGGTAACTGCTTCACCACGCTCTTACGTATGAGCACGTTGTAGATTAATGGCCACATCGTTCATGTTTTATAAAATCAAATCCTATTTATTTATTTCATTGTATTTATTTATTACTTCACATGGATCACGACCGCATCCATTTTTATTACTCACTCTTGGGTACTTTCCTCCTCCTTATTATAAACCTCCTGCCTGCTCAAACAGCCCTTCCTCGAGCTGACCGAAGCCATAAATCTCGCTCTGCCAGGTCTCAGGGTGATTGATAAGCTCTCAGTGATGCTGATAGAGGCTCGTTTTGGGAGAGCTGAAATGGTTGCCTTCTCCCACAGATGGGGCTCTCCCTTTCACAAATAAATAAGGTAAATCCCAAACAGCATTCAGGGAGGTCCCAAGTGAGATAAATGATCAATGAATAAATTGAGCGCCGCGCATGAACGAGCTTGTTTAGGCACCTAAACAGATCAGCACTAAATCTCCTAGATCTTTCATTAGCAAAGGATTTTTGGACCTCTTCAAAGCTTCAAGAGTTTGGCGTTTTCGCTCGGTGGTTAGGGTTTGATGCTAAGTTAAAAATCACAGGGCTCCCCGAGAGCCACAGTTTGGTTTAATCTCTGTGTGAAGGTATTTTATAGGAAAACTCGAGCCAGTGGATAAACGTCCAACGTATCACACACACACACACACACACAATAAGACGTATTTGCTGCTGAGGATGTGTAAATTCATGAGATCAATCAGATGATCGAAAACATTAAGCCAGTGTGCAAAACGAGCGCTTCATTATTCAGCCTGTTAAGCTTGTGTATAGTGTGTGTGTGTGTGTGTGTGTGTGTGTGTGTGTGTGTGGGAGAGAGGAAGCTTACCATCCAGTGTTTTTGTAACACCATCACCCCAAACCTCAGCACGTCTTCCTGCCATCCATGATGGAAATGGTTTTCACAGCGACCCCAGTGCACTGGCCCTTATCTCCACCTCCATGACACACATACATCCTGACGTCACGTGACTCACCCATAACCTCTCCGTGCGTTTGTTTTCCTCGCCTCTGAAGCCGCAAACCGTCCGTGGATGTCTCTCGGACGCTCTCTTGATTTTTTCCGTGGTGTTTTTCATTTCTCTAGCACGTGTACAGCTGCCAACTTCAACGTTCACGAACCATATGCCTACCGTCACCTATTGAGACGGTTTTCGGTGGGGAAACGTGGTTTGGCGAGACACGTTTACGCTCGTATAACGCGTGGCTAAAACGTGTTCAACTGCTGAAGCGATGGGATCGAAATCGATCTCCGACGCGTTCACGCTTTCGCCTCTTGGAGTGGAGAATCTCCGTCCGGATAAAAGACGGGAAGCGACAATTTTGAAGTCTACACGGACACTAGAAATGTATGGATTTTCCAAAAGCGGGAAGTACAAAACAGGAAGCAGGAAGTGAAATAAAGAGCAACTCTTGAGTTGAGTTTTCTTTCATTTAATGCAAAAGACGTTTCACATTATCCTCAGTGAAAGTCTATCCATAAATGCACAACTATCTGCTATGCTATAAGCGTATCTCGGTCTAAATCCAATTCCTGTTCATGGCCAAATCATGTCTCTTATTTAAAGTCCATAGAGAGAAATTCACCAAGCACTAAGGGTTGAATCTGGACTCAGTCTTTGTCTGAAAGCTCGCTCTCACCTAAATCCCATTTGACAATTCGAGTGTGTGTGTGTGTGTGTGTTTGATTACTGACCAGGACCAGTGTGAGATGACCCAGGCACTCTGAGTGATTCGTAATTGCAGCTTCAAGCGAGAGTCTGGGATTCTCCAGGGAAACTGGAGGAAATAACTCGAAACTCCAGGCTTTGCAGTGTTGAGGATGGTTGAATCCCAAATGGCTCGCTGTTCCCTATATAACTGCACTTCACTGGGTAAGAGAAAATGCCTAGGGCACTATATGTGCATTAGGGAACCATTTGGGAGCCAGTGCCCTACTTCCTAGTTCAGTGCACCACACTACACGGTATGAAATAATGGTTACTAGGGCCTAGGTAGTGCACTGTGTGTCTAAAAGGGAACCATTTAAGATTCCGCGTAGAATATTAAATGAAAAACTCTACAAAAACATAAGACTGTGTTCTAGTTGGGTCAGTGCAAAATGGCAGCTGGCAGAAGGTAGAGATGGGAATCATTTACATAAAATATAAAGTATTTTAATACTCCAGACACTTCATTACGTACACTTCAGTATCCCCTACACATCAGCACTCTGTACATGTCAGTATTTATGCACACTATAGTACGCTGCACACTTCAGCATTCTGTGTATTTTATTATTCCTTATACGCAAATATTCTCTACACTTCAGCATTCCCTATACTTCAGTACTCTGTAAACTACAGCATTCCCTATACTTCAGTATTCGGAACATTTTGGTATTCCTTACACTTCAGTACTCTGTAAACTACAGCATTCCCTATACTTCAGTACTCTGTAAACTACAGCATTCCCTATACTTCAGTACTCTGTAAACTACAGCATTCCCTATACTTCAGTATTCGGAACATTTTGGTATTCCTTACACTTCAGTACTCTGTAAACTACAGCATTCCCTATACTTCAGTATTCGGAACATTTCGGTATTCCTTACACTTCAGTACTCTGTAAACTTCAGCATTCCGTATACTTCAGTACTCTGTAAACTTCCGCATTCAATATACTTCAGTATTCGGAACATTTCGGTATTCCTTACACTTCAGTACTCTGTAAACTTCAGCATTCCCTATACTTCAGTACTCTGTAAACTACAGCATTCCCTATACTTCAGTACTCTGTAAACTACAGCATTCCCTATACTTCAGTACTCTGTAAACTACAGCATTCCCTATACTTCAGTACTCTGTAAACTACAGCATTCCATATACCTCAGTACTCTGTAAACTTCGGTATCCCATATACTTCAGTATTCGGAACATTTTCGTATTCCATACAATTCAGTACTCTGTAAACTTCAGTTTTCTCAACTCTACCGTGTTCCTTAGAATTCAGTATCCCAATTCAGTATGGGGTATTTTTATATCACCTGAATCTACTGACATAACATCCACACAGATGGAAAAAAAAATGCTAAAATATTGTATGGAATACTGTTGGTATGGAACATGGAATAATTAATATCCACCTCATTGTCCATGATCTGGACTCTTTTTTTTTTTTTTTTTTTTTACAATAAGTCAAATAAAATCCAGACTAAGAGTAAGAACGAGTGAGGGTAGGAGGCAGGAGGGATGGCAGACATTCATCCTGCGCTGTTCTTCTATAAGAGCGCTTCTTTGAGAAGGACATTCGCTACACACCCTGACAAAGGGTTCGGCCACAAAGAATGGCCCACACTTAAAGTGACAGCCGCATTGAGGAACGGCCTTCATGTGGCATCTCTGGGGGAAAGTGACATTTAGCGGCACACCCAGAGAACTGTCAGCTATTTACCGCGCGCGACTCTGGGACTCATGCAGACGGGCGGCCTATTGTAAATCACCGCCGACGGCATTGTGGGACACTCGCATTTAGGCAGGCGGAAAAGAAACCTCCTCAGGCACCTTCTGTCAGCGGCGTGACAGGACAGAGAGAGACTCCTGTCTCCTTCGTTAACTCGACAGACAGGAAAGGTCTCTCAGTCTTTCAGCTCATTCGAGCATTCACCTGCGTGCGATGAATTCTTCATGCTGCATCAGAGAGGAGATTTAATAACCATACACAGGACATGAATTGAAGAACTCCGCTGGCTTCTCAAGAGAAAACAGAGAGTCCATCAGAAACGCGGGTCTTCGCTTGACATTTAGAGCCCGCGTCGTTTCGGACCAAGTCTATGTAGTATTCCAGCAGCTTCCTGGCAGCAATTCCGTATCATTACCTTCCTTCTCCGGAAAAGAAGCTCGGCCCTGCTGTGACACATGCCACTCAGGTGCTAGAGCCGCATTTTTTCAAGCACAGCTGCAGGGTTCTTCAACATAATAACTAGGTTATTTTCTACAACTATCCTCCTCCATACAGCGGCGCACACGCCGGAAAAGATGAGCAGGATGCTCGGCTTGTCAGTCACCGGATACGTGATTGGCACGAAGTTCATTATCGAGCTGTTTTGTTTTGTGTTTATTTTTTAAAATCGGTTCTCAAAAATCCTAAATAAAAATAAATAAATAAAAATGTGTACAATTTCACTTGCACACTTTTACACCGGCAGGCGTGCATACTAACATAATTATATTCCTGCACATAATTACAACACTTACACACGAGTACTACTTTATTTATACACTTGTATACTAACAAAAGTACTTACAGTTTAGTTCACTTGCGTACTTGCACACTTGCGTACTTGCACACTGGATACTTGCATAATATTAGCATTTTATGAGCATAATTACCATATTTAGTAAGCAAACTTGCGTGGTAATGTACGTACTACACTATTATTAGCGCATGGTTGTATACTTCCACACTTGCATACTACACTTACACACTAGTGGATTACACACTAGCATTCATGTGCGAGTGATGCTGAATAATTTGACAGACAGAAGACATTGAGCGGTGGGCGGGCTCAAACCTTTCATTAAGCTGTGATTGGATGCTGTTGATCCTAGGACTTGTGAGACAGATGAAGCGTCATGGCAGTGAGGAGATTAGATAAGTAAAGTCCACTCGGGTTTATTTCAATTTAGTCTGATCACTAGAGCGTTGCAGAGGTCCCTAATGATGAAGGGGGAGGGATGGGCATGGGCGAGGGTGGGGGTGAGGTGGGAGAGAGAGAGAGAGAGAGAGAGAGAGAGAGAGGGGTTCATCTATCACACCTTCAGAATAGATAATGGTGCAGAGAAAACGAGTCCACAGTAGGACATTTACAAGGCGGCTACGAGGCTAATCTTACTAACAAAATAAGGGAAGCTTAGAGCTACCAGTTTAGCATCGTAAACTGTATCCAAGTCATCACGCAGCTCAAAACGAGTCACTCTTCAGTGTCTCAAACAACCTGTCTGGTTGTACAAAAGGATTCAAAGGTTGTATTCTAGCCTACTTGCATACTACTATCCAAGCTAGTATACACCATTGTACTTAATTAGTGCATACCAGTATACTCAGTTCGATTCACACCGTGGACCGGTGTGGGCGGAGTCTGCATGTTCTCCCCGTGCTGCGGGGGTTTCCTCCGGGTACTCCGGTTTTCTCCCCCAGTCCAAACACATGCACGGTAGGCTGATTGGCGTGTCTAAAGTGTCCGTAGTGTCTGAATGGGTGTGTGAGTATGTATGTGATTGTGCCCTGCGATGGACTGGTACCCTATCCAGGGCGTAACCCCGCCTTGTACCCGATGTTCCCTGGGATAGACTCCAGGTTCCCCCGTGACCCTGAACAAGGAATAAGCGGTAGAAGATGGATGGATGGATGGATGGATGGATAATATACTCACAAGCTAGCTTCCATACGTACACAACGTACATGTATACTAGTACACTTGCATGCTAAAATGTTTAGCACACTTACCTACTACCATCCTTACACACGTTCACGCTTGCACACTAACACACTTGCAGAGCATCACATGAGCACACTTTCATACGAACATACGCGCATACCAGCGTACTGCACCTTAGCACACAAGCATACTTGCAGACTTACACACTAACGTACATACTTGCCCACGTGTACACGTGCATACTAGAATGCTAGCAGACTTACATACTTCCTAGCACACCGGCATACTAGCATATAAGCACCTTCATATTTGCTTACTAGCGCACTTACATACTAGCAGACTAGTCCATATGCTTACTAGCACACATACATATTAGTGGAATACTAATACCGCACACTAGAACAGTCGCTGTATAATTCCATACTTACACATTAGCACATTTCTTCCATAAGAGCAATGCTCATATATATTTACACCCTAGCATACATGCATCCTAGATGCCTTGCGTACTTACAAGCACACTGTACATGCGCACTAATACTTCAATACTAATATATTTACACAGCAGCACATGTATGTACTTGGATACGGATTTGCATACACACTAGCGCACTTGCCTACATACACATCAGCACATTTCCACGCTCGCATACTTACACTCCAACATACAAGTATATCGTATAAAAAAAATCCAGGTAACACAAGTATTCCAGTGCTTTTTTTTGTACATAAACAAGTAAAATGTTTAACAGGAAAAAGTCAGAGCAGCATAAATAAATTCAAATAAACAACTAATGCGAATATTTGTGCAGTGAGAACGAACATTAGAACACGTGCATATTTCACAGCATGTACAGGAAGTCGAGCCCTGATTATATTAAACATTAAGAGTAAGTGCACTTGACTGTAAATAATAGCAGTTGCTGCGAGTGTGTGTGCGAGTGTGTGTGTGTGTGTGTGTGTAGGGGTGTATACAGCAGTAGCAGTATAATATTAGTGCTAAAAGGTTTTGTAGAGTGTGTTACGGAGCAAGGTTACAGCTCAGGAGGGAAAATAAACTAAACACTCACGCACACGCACACAAATCTTTCTGCCTTAAGTGTTTTGTAGTTATACACACGGTCACAGTCTCGTCTCTGAACAAGGCGCAGAATCTTTCGATAAAATTTCAGTCAAATGTCTAATACCTATTTTCAAGAGTTCTGGAGATACGGTAGTGGGCATTTCGTCCTTGGCCGACAACTGCTTCACCGCTATACACGGAATACTAGAACACTTGCTTACTTGCACACTTAGATGCTAGCATACTTGCACACTTGCATACTAACACTTGCATACCGGCATATCTGCATACTAACACACACGCATCGTTGCATGCTTCTACACTAGCACGCTTGCACTCTAGGATACTCATTGCTAGAATATTACAACACTTGCCTACTTGCACACTTTGATACTAGCACACCTACATACACTTGCATATTAGCACGCTTGAAAACTAGCACGTATGCATAGTAGCACACAGCACATACCGATTAGCTCTTGCATATTAGTATACTTGCATACTTGCACACTTAGATGCTAGCATGTTTACATACGAATACTTGCATACTGGCATGCTTGCACTCTAGCACACTTGTTGCTAGAATATTATAATACCTGCGTACTTGCACATTTAGATGCTAGCAAACTAGCACATTTGCATGCTAACACACTTGCACTCTAGGATACTTATTGATAGAATATTATAACACTTGCAAACTTGCACACTTAGATACTAGTATACGTGCACATTAGCACACTTACGTACTAGCATATTTGCATACTAACACACTTCCATACTTGCACTCTAGGATACTTATTGCTAGAATACTATGCCTACTTGCACACTTACATACTAGCATGTTTACATATTACCACATGCATACTGGCATGCTTCTTTACATTTGCATACTGGCATGCTAGCACTCTTGCATACTCATTGCTAGAATACTATAACACGTGCCTACTTGCACAACTACATACTAGCATATTGCATACTAGCACACTCGAAAACTAGCAAACCTGCGCTCTCGCATATTAGTATACGTGCATACTTGTACACTAGCAAACTCGCCTACTAACACTAGCTTTATTTCGCATACTAGCCTTCTAGACCACCAGACATACCTACTTGCATACTAGTATACATAATGATAATAATGATACGAGTGTTTATTGATCACGTGTACATTACAGCACAGTGAAATTATTATCTTCGCATACCCCAGCAGGTTAGGAAGTCAGAGCGCAGGGTCAGCCATGATACAGCGCCCCCTAGAGCAGAGAGGCTTAGGGGCCTTGCTCAAGGGCCCAACAGTGGCAGCTTGGCAGTGCTGGGGCTGGTACCCAGAGCCTTAACCTCCAAGCCTCCACCATCTACATACCTATCTGCTAGCAGGTAGTACTTGAATACTTGTCAACTACCATACTTGCATACTTTGCACATTTGAATACTAGTACACACATGCATATTAGCATACATACATACCTATATCTGATTTTGCATATATTTTATATATTATATTAATAGGCTCCAGGTTCTCCGTGACCCTGAAAAGGAGTAAGCGGTAGGTGGATGGATGGATGGATATTATACTTTTCATACACTTTCATACACTTGCACACTAGGGAACGTTCTTCGACACCTGCGTACTTGCATACTAGCAATCAGGTGTTAGGGTTAATGAGGCAATATGAGCAGATAGCGTGTAACAGACAGAACATCCTCATCGATCCAGTTTTAATGTAGGTCTGATGCAGTCTGTTATCTGGCGAGTGGGTGAGAATCAGTGTATTCATGAGTGGATATTTGACTCGAGACACGACCTGGTGGTGTGAAGTAGAACTGCACGCCCAGTTCGAGCCTCGTTTCCCAGTTCCAGTTCTGTTGAGTCCGGCACACACGGGCCTGTGAACGAGCTGTTACTATAGAAACGCATGAATCAATATAGTCCCGTGATATTCTATACAGCGAGCACTAATTCAATTAAACACCTTCTGACCAATCAGAGTTGAGAATGGTGTAAATGGAGATATATATATACGTAGACTTGCACGTGTGCGGATGGAACAAACAGGACGTGTTGATTTGATGTATTTTTATTAAGGGGGGAAAAAATAATACATTATAGTGATGACTTTTTGAAAAAGGCAGCATTAAATTGGACGACTTAGGAGGGGCTTTTCTCAATGCATCTTCGGATTAATCCGTATATTACGAGATCCCATATAAAAACATCGTAACTGACCACCAGCATGCTGATTTCAGTTCCTCGTTCGTTTGAACACACGTTAAAGAACGCCGATTTAGTGTTCAGGATCTCAGAGGCAGCCATCTTGGACAGAACGCGTGCTGGTGCTCCGTGTGATCACTCCTCGGCTCAGCATCTGCGTGCACACACCCGCGCCGGGTTTGACGTGCATGCTTCATTAAGAGCAACGAGGAGGAACCCAAGAGGAGCGACAGTCCACGACGATCCATCAGTGATGTTTCTCCGCCTGAAAGCTGGTGAAAGACTTACTGAGAAACTACATTGGATTAAAAACAATAATAATTAAACCAAAAGAAATGACAAGAGATATGATTTCTTTTCCTTTATCGCAAATATAGTTCATCAGCGGAGACGTTTTGGATTTTTGGGTGTCCAAGTATGCGATTTTTTCAGTTTTCTATTAAGAGCTGCGAAGCAAATGTTGCTAACAAATTAGCTACCAGTTCAGCGTTGTATAAACTGCAGGCCACACATTTATCACGCGCCGGGCAGATTTGCAAACATTTCAGTAACGTTGATTTTCCTCGTAGTTCCTCGCGTGCATACGTTTATCAGATTTACCAATCGTGTCTCACGGAACGGCCGATTTCAATTTAGCCACGCCCACACAGCATGAGAAAATAACGGTGAAAGTAATGCAGAGCGAGCGAAACTCTTCCAGCCTTCGCGGAAGCAACTCTTCGACCTTTTATAGGGCGCCGTTACTTTTGTCCTATTCGGACCGCTAGTTTGATTCGACTTAGACTTTTTTTTTTTTTCGTATTTTTGTCTGGGATCGCTTTCTTTCAAGTCATCGTAGCCGTCCCGCGATCGCAGAAACGAGGGACGCAAAATCAAGGAAACTCCGCAATGTCCGAAGGAGCTCGCGATTTGTTGTTAATTTTCGCGTCGTGATGTCACGCGAACGCGTTCAGCCGAAGCACTCTTCGATTCACGTGTGTCGAACACGAGTACGGCTGAACGGTCTCGTTTACCGACAAACATCGCCGAGAAAGAACGATTGCGTGCGATGGCGATTTCGCAAATAAGTGACTTTCCGCAAAAAAATGGTGGTCATGGATGACAGAACGGTCACGGTATTGCCGTGTGATTGAAATACTTAAAGCGATTGAAACGTGACGTATAAACCGCGTATTTGAAATCGCAGTGACTCAGATTCGTAGCCGGAAAATTGACGCAAACTCGGGAGCCGAACGTAGGATACGAAGGTTTTCGCAAACGGGATTTTCACGAACATTTCCCGCGTGAACGCTCCTACGAATTAGTTACGGTCTAAATGAGTCCGTCCACGGAGCGATAAAGCGAAGCGTGTTATTTCACACGATCAGCTCAACGCACAGCGACAGAAAAAATAAAATAAAAATCCCATTTCGAAATTTCACACGTGATCTGCCTTCAAGGCGGAGTTACGACCGCGTTCAGCTCTGCGATGTCCAAGTTTATACGAGCCAAACCGGCCAATCTGTTCGAGACGCTGAACATCTCCATGAAGACGATCGTGAGGATTTAAACATGCAGATCGTACAGCGCTAAACCAGTGGCTCTAGGCTTCGATTACTAGTTAGCTATTTTAGCCTCGTAGCTCCAGTACAAGAATAAAGACATATGCCTCAGTCCTCAAAGTTAAAGCGGGTGCGTTCGTGTGCTTTCCACGTCCTGGGTCATGGCGAGCGTGTTTCTACACTGGCGTGGTGCGATGATTGTTGGCGTTAGGCGATTCTGTTGTAGTCATATTCTGCTCAAGATACGTTCCTCTGGTCACGTTGCTGCTAGTTAGCCGAGTAGAGTTGGAATCCAGCTATTTAAAAAAAACTAAACAAAAAACCAAAGGCAGACATGATTAGCGTTTTAATTATGTCACATCCAGACGTCCAGAGAGACGTGCTCACTGTGCAGTTACAGATGTTTTGGAAGTACGTGGCTCTGATGGCCGCCTCCACGTAGGGGTAGTGCAGGTAACTGAACGGCAGCACGATGTGAAACGTCAGACGGCCGCATCTAAACAGGAAAAGAAACAGGAAAGAGGTCTCAAGAGCATAAAGTCCGGCCTGGCTCACATCACAAGCCCGTATCGGGCGCGTACAGACAGACCTCCAGGTGCAAAATGCGAATTCGGAAAACGTGTCATCGAAACGTTCGAGAATTTCATGTCTGACCGTACCGGTCGTAAACTAAGAAGTCGTCCTTGTTCCCCTGCAGCGTGTCCCAGACGTTGGTTTGCAGTGGTCCCTGCTGGTACACGGGGATGCCCTTCGACGTCCGTCTCTTCAGCGCCCAGTACATGGCCCTGGATTCAGCGTCCTGTTCGTTCACGATCAGAAACGCAACGTCGGTCAGGTTTCCCCGTGCCAGCTTATCACGCAGGACTCCCAGCCTGTCGTCATAACAACGGTCCGTTACAGATTCAATGAATACAACGCAGAAATCATCGACAACTACGAAGAGAAAATTCGAAAAAAAAAAAAAAAAAAAAAAAAAAAGAAGGTCAATACTTCATTAAATCATTTATTCAAAATGTCTAAACAGCCATTGGCGGTCCGCGCCAGCTTTTCCTCCTCTTTGATTCAAGAGGTTTAAAGATTATTTATATCACGAATGACAGAAAACTAAACAGTCCTAAAATTCATTAGACAGTAAACGTGCGCATTATAAACGCACAACTACGTCTGCAATCAGCGATCAGACGGAAGATTTACGCAATTTCAACGAAATTCCCCAAACGATTACGCAACACGTACGATTGCGCAAGTCCTCGCCGGGGTTAGTCCTTTTTAGAGTTCATGCACTAAAGCGAAGTCCCCAGTTTATAGGCGTCTTTATGAGGTCATCGCGGGTTTTGAGTAGCGAATATGAGATGATAAAAAAACACAAATAAATAAATCTGAATATCATACATATTAAAACAGTCTTATACAGCATTTATGGGCAAACTTTTATTATGAAGAATAAACCCCATCGCTAGAGCTCCTAGTCAGGATGGATGAGAATCATATCGTGGTTAATCTGAGGGGAAAACACTTTACATAATATACATCAAGGTTATAAACGTATCTCTGTTAAGTTTTGTAAACATTTATAGCCAAAATGAATACGCACTGTTTTTATTCATAGCTTAATATGTAGTTTTTCATGTAATAATAATAATAATAATTTCTTGCAGCAAATAACAACCTTTGAATTCTAAAAAAAATAAACTCATTTAAAAAGTGATTTATTACACAACCCCATGTTATTAATACGCATGTTCGACACGTATAAACGTAAGTTAGGTCATTGCGTTTAATCCGGACTCACTTAGCAGCCTGCGTGAGGCAGAAGTGTCAGCTAGCTTTCAGCAGCGCTACCACCACCACCTTTCCCAACAGCTCGTCCATGGGAGAAGAGCCATTGATGTCCCAGCGAGGTGCGGGCTTACAGATGGTCGACTGGTTTCTGTCGCTCTCCACGAATAGCAGTGAAGTCCAGACCAGGCTCAGGAGCGAGGCCAAGCACAGAGCCAACAGCGGCCGAAACATGGCCCCCGTGGTCGTCCCTTCCCTACGGAAGGATCCCGAGCTCAAATCCCTCGACGTCTACCCTTCAAAACAGACACTTCTAAAGATAGACAGACAGATGAAAAGCAAAATCGGCCATTTTCTAACCGTAACGAGCCATTTCGCGTGCGTATAGGCAAGAGATCGAACAGAGAGTCGAGCACATACGTCCCTCGGTTATCTCACTTGCTCTGGGTTTGGAAGAAAAACAAGCGTTTACCCCCCAGCCGAGATGCTTTTAAAGCCTTGTCCAGGCGAAGGCCAACCTCCCCTGAACAAACACACCGGACCAATACACGAGGAGTTCAAGGGTCTCGCCGGGATCCTGACGTTCGGAGCAAACGTGTTTTCAGTGCTTTTGATCACCATCATCGATCTGGTGAAAGTAGAATTGTGAAAAACAAACGAACCAGAAGAAGCGAGCGAAGATCGAAACCCGTGTCGTGCATCGAACAGTAAAAAGCGCAAAAATATCCGAGGCAGATGTAGATTAGACGTGCACGTTTGTTTAGGTGGGGGCGGGCAGTCGAGGACAGTCGAGCTTTCGTCACTGTTTGTTTGGGCTAAACATTTGCTAATCCCATCAGGCGGAAGGTTGTGGAAAACAACCGCCTACGCAAAATCCCATGCAGGATCCGTTCGGGTACGACGCACTCCAAATTCAAATCACAGACGTGCGTTACGGTCGTGTACATTTACGCCATTTTGACACACGTCCTTATCCAGAGCGACTTACGTTTGATCTCGTTTTATACCGAGCAGTTGAGGGTTAAGGGCCTTGCTCAAGGGCCCAGCAGTGGCAGGTTGGTAGTGCTGGGGTTTGATCAGACTGAAGTACTGCAAGTACCGATCAGTACGGTGTGATCAGGAGGAAAGTTCAACCCTGGGAACATTAAACCCAAAGGTCTTCGGAAACGCCGTAGAGTAAAGACGCCTTCCAACGGAATGAAATTAGTATGTCAAAAATAAATAAAAAAAATACCAATAAAGAGCGGTTCTGGAGGTCATGGCAACATTTCCTTGGAAGGAAATGAATCTGTAGAGATCGAGTAAAACGTCCTGCAAGCGTTTTTTGTTTTTTTCCCATTTATAATCTTTTATCGTGTGTAACCTCATCGGTCCACCTCCACGTAGCCCTGTGATCTCCGCTCCGCGTCACGCCGCTGATCATTTCACTACCGCAGCACGCTTCGGTCCCGTTCTCCTGACCTGCTCGAGCGCGTCGGCGTTATTTGTTCTCTTTACGACTCGGACGTCGAGAACACGGTGTTACGGCACGTGCGATCGAGACGAGGAAAACCGGCGATCAGTTCCAGTTCCCTGACCTCTTCAGTAACCTCGGAGTCATGGACAAGACAAGACACCGGATACGTTTTGGCAGATCGATGTTCGGCGTTTGGGAGAAAAAGAAAACGCACGCCGTGGCGTGGTAATAAATATATTCGATAAACCAACGATGCTTTAGTGTGACGAAGCGGAGCTACTGTTAACACCGTGAACTATTTTCCTATAAACGAACATTCCAGAGTGTTTTATTCCTCTTACACCACAGCGATCTTGATGGATTAAAACAAACCATTTTTATCCACTTATAGTTACGTTTAATGTCTGTGAGACGAGTTAAACTCTTCCCCGTCCCGAAGATGTCGGAAATATCACAACGTTACGGCTTTAACTCTGGACACTGGAGACTCCTTCTATAAAAAGTTACATAAATAAACAAAAAACAAACAAATCATCTCACGGAAAACTTCCACAACGCGGATTATGTGGCGCTCCGGCCGTACAAGTCTGAGCCGTTACTATAGAAAGGAGGACGCATCACACCGAGCGCATTCATTATAAATAAACCTGTGATAAAAACTTTGGAGCGGTCAGAGCTGCTGTTGTAGAAACTTGATCAACACCTTCTGACCAATCAGAATCCAGAATTCAACAGCACTGGGGTGTAAGAAATAAATATAATGACCAAAAAAAAGATCTACAAATAAAATGCGCTGATATGTTAAGTCGTGGTAGTTTGTTCGATCAAATATAGACCCCACACACACACACACACACACACACACACACACACACACACACACGCGCACACGCCAAGTCTTATGTCATCATTTCGATCAGTCCTTCGTCGCTCGTCCCGTTTTCGTCGGGACTGTCGCAGGCGGTGATGATCCCCAGCCCGAGTTCTGCGAGGTCCTCCTGCATGCTCGCGCTCATCATCATTTTGGGTTCGAGTCGGTTACACAGGGTCCGGTACGAGGGCAGCGGGTAGCCGAGCTCTCGCAGGAACTCGTATCCTTTCACTCCGACGGCGCAGCGGATCTTCCGGGCGGTCAGGACGGTGTCGTGGGACCAGACGGCGCGGCGCGAGCGCTTGGTCAGGGTCAGAGCTCGGATCTGGTCCTCGTACAGGAACATCTGCAGTCCTTTCTCCATCCTGCTGAGCTTGTGCAAGCGCTTCTTCATCTCCTCCACCTGCAACGACGACAACAACAAAAACAACAACAGACTACACGATGGAGAAACACAAGCATCGACAATATTATATTCAACTTATTATTATTATTATTATTATTATTATTATTAGCACTAAATAGGCTAAACAGAATGGCAGAATGTGGTTTGGGACACGTCCCATGCACATGCACGTGTTTGTGATTTTTAAGGTTATAAATGATCTGTTATGTCTGATATGACGGAGGTTAAAATGAAACGCTCCGGCCGGGTAACGTTCTCCCGCCGCGAGACCGAGCCGCGAGTGAAAAGATGGAGACCTGTAGAAATGCCGGCGCGTCTCAAAAAAACGTCCATATCGTGGAAAAAAAGTTTGTTTATTTAAAGTAATTTCATTCGAATAAAGTCGACTTTTCATACGTTCTGGATTCATTCAAGAGAAGAACCGGCTTATAAATCTGCTGAATCACTCTAAAACTCCACCACATCAGACTCGTTCCCTCTCTCGCTTCGGTTGTCTTTAGTCTACGCTCTCACTCTCTCTTCTGATTGGCTGTCGCTCCTGCCGCTCACAGTACGGTTGGACTTCGTTCGTCCAGGACGACGCGTGACTACGTTTGCATGCAAGTTTTGTATTGTTTTTTTTTTTTCCCCTAAACGAACTCGATGATGGATTTTGTTACGTCGTTAAACCGGTAGTCGAGCTGACCTCTCTCTGCAGCCTGGCCGTGTGCTGCTGCTGCTGCTCCAGCTGGGATTTATAGTGCTGACACAGAGAACACGGCCGCTCTTCCTCCGCTCTCTGCAGCTCGTCTTCCTCGAACTCGGCTCGGGGCTGCCGGCGAGCGTAACCGTGATCCCCGACCTTCAGATCTTTCTCTGCTGAATTCAACAAGAATTGTTTTTTTTTTTCCCCCAGTGTGTCATAACTGCTTTTAACGTCGTAATCAGATGCGTCGAGAGATCAGATTTATACGTATATTTTTTTTAGATAGATTATATTCCCTCAAGCCCTTTACCTGGGTCAGGTTTCAGCGGGAGGACGGAGTGTGGGTGTTGGGCGATGGGCGAGGGCGGGTTTGGGACGTTAAACAGTGTGGGAACCGCGTTGGGTTTCAGTTTCCTTCCTCCTGTCGGTGACCTGGCGATCTCCTCGAACTGGCTCTCCTCAAAATGATCCTGAGAAGCATCAAGAAAAGACTGATCCCAGAACTAGCACAGAGTGAGCATTATTATGAAAGAGAGCTGATATATTAGCCTAGGCTAAGCACGTCATCAGTGCAGCCATCTTGGAAGGGTCAAAAATGAATTTCGAGTTGAATTGAGTTCAGAGGGGTTCACAGAGTTTCTATTCACTTTGATGAACTATAATCCGGATTTATGGCTGTTGTTGAAGTGACTTAACACGTCTTAAGTGTAGGTCCACAAGACACTGACAATGCATTATATGTACTGTATATTTAGATTCCGTAACACCTACAGTGTAGAAAATTACAACGGAATTTCGAAAGTTAAATATAATACGAGTTGTAGTCGGTTGATCAATGCACACGCGCGTCCTTTCCATAGACCTGCATTAGCTTATGAGCGAATCTGGACCTTTCCAATATGGCGGACGAGTTGACGTGTTGCACCATCTACTTTTTTTCATCTCGACTAGAAAACATTTCCTCCCGCTCATGGTTCCACTTGCCTGGCAGAGTCTGGAGCAGGGGGTTGGGACGAACTCCCGTCGACAGTTTATCAGCCACTTTCTCATCCGAATCGGATCTTTTGGAAAACGGAAAAGTTGTTTTCCAATGGTTGTAGAATTGGAGCAATTCGGAGCAGAACATCCACCCATTGTGTGTGTGTGTTTTTTTTGTGTGCCAAATTAGCTTAGCGATATCGCCACCCTACCCGTATTCATACTAATCCCGCCCTCGTGCTCTAGGATTGGGTGGTAGTACTCTGAAATGCTCTCTGATTGGCGGACTGCTCGCGTGAATGCAATTCTAGCCAATCATATACAACTTCCCAGAAAATAGTTAGGAAAAAACAACGGTTAGCAACAATTAGCTAATAACACCCTGGCACATGACTAGATAACTACATTCTGTCTGTCGGGAATATAATCGTTTAAATAAAAGAGCATTGAAAAAATTGTCATCGTTAATGACACGCATTACAAACTCATCTGTCAGATTATATATATCTAAATAAGATAAATATGTCTTGGCAAAGAAGTGCAACCCTGAGTTTCTTTGAGCCAAAATGGCGCCTGTGTTTGCTTCACGATGATGTTAATTACGTCTTGCTGTTAGCTGTTCATCCCATTGCCTGAATAAAAATATATATAAATTATTTTTAAACGATGTTCATAATTTTCCACGTCCACAATTAGTCTTAGTTACCGTTTTCGTAAAACTATAAATGTTCGATATTTAACTAATACAGTTTTAAACGGTTTTTGTTTCATTTAAAACGCGAATGCGTCTAATGTAGCTTCCTTTCTTTCGGACCCCAGAACCAATCACAAATAGCGTCGCATCCCCTTCATGAGTGCACGATGTAGTGCAGAGATGCTGAGGTTTTGACGCCCTAGGTAGGGCGCTCTGCGGTCAAAGTGTGGTGTGGGATTCGGAAAACGACCAAACAAAGGAAACTCACGTGGAGACAACGCGTGGAGGCGATTATTTGTTTGCTTTTTTCAAAAAACCTCTGAATAAGTGAAAATAAATCATTATAGTCCTAAAATGCGCCAAAGTGTTGAAATTAATAATAGTAATAAAATCCCTCTAGTGTCTGTGCTGTATTAGTTTTCCTGAATAAGCAGTAAATGATGAGCTCCTCACTGGTGGTTCCTGTTGTAGATGTTCAGAGTAATAACTTTAAAGAATTATGGCCTGCTATGGTGCTCGCCTTTAAAACGTCCTCATTTATCGCCGTGGACACGGTGAGGCTTAAACTCACCAAACCATTCACACTTTTCTACGTTGATCTTCACTAACCACGCTTTTCCTCCTCCTCTGTCCTTTCATTTCAGGAGCTCAGCGGTCTCGGAGCGAGGAAAGCTCTTCTAGCAGAGTGAGTATTAAAGCTGCAATATGTAACCTTTCAAAACGTTTTCCGACCCGAAACAATCATCTGATTTCTGAGATAGTTTTGGGGAAACGCAATGGGTAATAGTGCCACGTCATAAATTTGGCCAGACTCTTTGTTTCAGGCTTTTGTTTAAAAATAAATAAATAAATTCCAGCCCGGAAATTAGCCCCTCCTCCCCTCCCTCTCCTCTACAAACGAGAGAAATCTTGTCTGATCCCAAATCTTTCCCGTAAACGCATGCTTGAGACGAGATTTTCGAGGCGAGACGGGACACGGACGTAATCGTTTGGACGATAAACGAATGTTTGTTTTCCCCCTCCTCCTCCTCCGCTAGGTCGATTGAGGATCGTTATAAAGCGATATGCAACGCAGCCCGGACTCGCTCCATCCTGTCCCTGGGACTCGCCTGTTACAAGAAACTGGAAGGCAAAGTGAGTGTTTTATGTTGAAACGGCGTTCGGCTGTGTGGCTCGTGTGTAACTGAACGCTCTCTGACTCGGCCTGTAGGCGGCGAGTACGTACCTGGTTCAGGTGTACAACCTGACGCTGCTGTGCGCGGAGGAGTACGTCATCGAGCCGCAGTCGGTGCAGTTCCTCGTTCAGCACGGCTTCGACTTCAACAAGCAGTACGCTCAGGGCGTTCCCTACGACAAGGGCAACGATAAGGCGAGTGGCTCGCAGGCTGCGCGTGGCGCTGCTACAGGAAATCGATCAGCAGCGGGAGGAAGTGGAGTGTCTGTTACCACCCCGAAGCTGATCGTTTTCCCGTGTTTAAATGATCTGTCCGTGATTATGATTTCCTTATTCATTAAAAGACGACACGGCGTGTTCTATCCATTTATAGTTACGTCCGACGTCGTGGACGGTGGATTTTCACGAGACGTTAGTTCTTATCACTTATCACAGAAAAAGCAAGAGAGAGACACAGACTGAGAGAGACAAAGATGGGCAGAAAGGGAGAGAGATGGATACAGTGAGGGAGAGAGAGAGATGGATACAGTGAGGGAGAGAGAGAGCTGGATACAGTGAGAGAGAGGGAGAGAGATGGATACAGTGAGGAGAGAGAGAGAGCGGGGGGGAGAGTGGGAAACAAGAGAGATGGATACAGTGAGAGAGAGAGAGATGGATACAGTGGAGAGGGAGGAGAGAGAGAGAGAGAGAGAGAGATGGATACAGTGAGGGAGAGAGAGAGAGAGAGATGGATACAGTGAGGGAAGAGAGAGATGGATACAGTGAGAGAGAGGGAGAGAGAGAGAGAGAGAGAGATGGATACAGTGAGGGAGAGAGAGATGGATACAGTGAGAGAGGAAGGAGAGAGATGGATACAGTGAGGGGAGAGAGAGAGAAATGGATACAGTGAGGGAGAGAGAGATGGATACAGTGAGAGAGGGAAAAAGAGAGAGAGAGAGAGAGATGGATACAGTGAGGGAAAAAAAAAGAGAGAGATGGATACAGTGAGAGAGAGAGAGAGATGGATACAGTGGAGAGAGAGGGAGAGAGAGAGATGGATACAGTGAGAGAGAGAAGAGAGAGAGAGGTGGATACAGTGAGAGAGAGGGAGAAGAGAGAGGTGGATACAGTGAGAAGGGGGAGAGAGAGATGGATACAGTGAGGGAGAGAGAGAGATGGATACACAGTGAGAGAGAAGAGAGATGGATACAGTGAGAGAGAGAGAGAGAGAGAGAGAGAGAGAGAGGTGGATACAGTGAGGAGAGAGAGAGATGGATACAGTGAGAGAGAGAGAGAGAGAGATGGATACAGTGAGGGAGAGAGAGGAGAGAGTGGGAAACAGAGAGAGAGAGATGGATACAGTGAGGGAGAGAGAGAGATGGATACAGTGAAAGAGAGAGAGATGGATACAGTGAGAGAGAGAGATGGATACAGTGAGAGGAGAGAGAGAGATGGATACAGTGAGGGAGAAAGAGAGATGGATACAGTGAGAGAGAGAGGTGGATACAGTGAGAGAGAGAGAGAGAGAGATGGATACAGTGAGGGAGAGAGAGAGATGGATACAGTGAGGGAAAAAAGAGAGATGGATACAGTGAGAGAGAGAGAGAGAGAGAGAGAGGTGGATTCAGTGAGAGAGAGGGAGAGAGAGATGGATACAGTGAGGGAGAGAGAGATGGATACAGTGAGGGAAAGAGAGAGATGGATACAGTGAGAGAGAGGAGAGAGAGAGAGATGGATACAGTGAGGGAGAGAGAGATGGATACAGTGAGGGAGAGAGAGAGATGGATACAGTGAGAGAGGAGAGAGAGAGAGATGGATACAGTGAGGGAGAGAGAGAGAGGGGGAGAGGGAAGTAGAGGAAAGAGAGATGGATACAGTGAGAGAGAGAGAGAGAGAGAGAGAGAGAGATGGATACAGTGAGGGAAAGAGAGATGGATACAGTGAGGGAGAGAGAGATGGATACAGTGAGAGAGAGAAAAAAAAAGAGATGGATACAGTGAGGGAGAGAGAGAGAGCGGGGGAGAGTGGGAAACAGAGAGAGAGATGGATACAGTGAGAGAGAGGGAGAGAGAGAGATGGATACAGTGAGGGAGAGAGAGATGGATACAGTGAGAGAGAGAGAGAGATGGATACAGTGAGGGAGAGAGAGATGGATACAGTGAGGGGAGAGAGAGATGGATACAGTGAGAGAGAGAGGGAGAGAGAGAGATGGATACAGTAGAGAGAGAGAGAGATGGATACAGTGAGGAGAGAGATGGATACAGTGAGAGAGGGAGAGATGGATACAGTGAGAGAGAGAGAGAGAGATAGATACAGTGAGGGAGAGAGAGATGGATACAGTGAGGGAAGAGAGATGGATACAGTGAGAGAGAGAGAGAGAGAGATGGATACAAGTGAGGGGAGAGAGAGAGGGGAGAGAGTGGGAAACAAGAGAGAGATGGATACAGTGAGAGAGAGAGAGAGAGGGAGAGAGAGAGAGAGATGGATACAGTGAGGGAGAGAGAGATGGATACAGTAGAGAGAGAGAGAGATGGATACAGTGAGGGAGAGAGAGAGAGAGAGATGGATACAGTGAGGGGAGAGAGAGATGGATACAGTGAGAGAGAGAGAGAGAGAGAGATGGATACAGTGAGGGAGAGAGAGATGGATACAGGTTGAGAGAGATGGATACAGTGAGAGAGGAGAGAGAGATGGATACAGTGAGGGAGAGAGAGAGAGAGAATGGATACAGTGGAGAGAGAGAGAGAGAGAGATGGATACAGTGAGGGAGAGAGAGATGGATACAGTGGAGAGAGGGAGGAGAGAGAGATGGATACAGTGAGAGAGAGAGAGAGAGAGATGGATACAGTGAGGGAGAGAGAGATGGATACAGTGAGGGAGAGAGAGATGGATACAGTGAGAGAGAGGGAGAGAGAGAGAGATGGATACAGTGAGGGAGAGAGAGAGACGGGGAGAGAGTGGGAAACAGGAGAGAGAGATGGATACAGTGAGAGAGAGAGAGAGAGAGAGAGAGAGATGGATACAGTGAGGGAGAGAGAGAGAGAGATGGATACAGTGAGGGAAGAGAGAGAGATGGATACAGTGAGAGAGAGGGAGAGAGAGAGATGGATACAGTGAGAGAGAGAGAGAGAGAGAGAGATGGATACAGTGAGGGAGAGAGAGAGAGAGATGGATACAGTGAGGGAGAGAGAGAGATGGATACAGTGGGAGAAGGAGAGGAGAGAGAGAGAGATGGATACAAGTGAGAGAGAGAGAGAGAGAGAGAGGTGGATACAGTGAGAGAGGGAGAGAGAGAGAGGTGGATCGGTGAGGGAGAGAGATGGATACAGTGAGAGAGAGAGAGATGGATACAGTGAGGGAGAGAGAGAGAGATGGATACAGTGAGGGAGAGAGAGATGGATACAGTGAGAGAGAGAGGGAGAGGAGAGAGAGAGAGATGGATACAGTGAGGGAGAGATGGATACAGTGAGAGAGAGAAGATGGATACAGTGAGAGAGAGGAGGGAGAGAGATGGATACAGTGAGGGAGAGAGAGAGATGGATACAGTGAGAGAGAGAGAGAGAGAGAGATGGATACAGTGAGGGAGAGAGAGATGGATACAGTGAGGAGAGAGAGAGAGATGGATACAGTGAGAGAGAGAGAGAGAGAGAGATGGATACAGTGAGGGAGAGAGATGGATACAGTGAGAGAGAGAGAGAGAGAGATGGATACAGTGAGGGAGAGAGCGGGGAGAGTGGGAAAGAGAGATGGATACAGTGAGAGAGAGAGAGAGATGGATACAGTGAGGGAGAGAGAGATGGATACAGTGAGAGAGAGAGAGAGAGATGGATACAGTGAGGGAGAGAGAGATGGATACAGGTGAGAGGGAGGAGAGAGAGAGATGGATACAGTGAGGGAGAGAGAGATGGATACAGTGAGGGAGAGAGAGATGGATACAGTGAGAGAGAGGGAGAGAGAGAGAGATGGATACAGTGAGGGAGAGAGAGATGGATACAGTGAGAGAGAGGGAGAGAGAGAGAGATGGATACAGTGAGGGAGAGAGAGAGATGGATACAGTGAGAGAGAGGGAGAGAGAGAGAGATGGATACAGTGAGGGAGAGAGAGAGATGGATACAGTGAGAGAGAGAGAGAGAGAGAGAGAGAGAGAGAGGTGGATACAGTGAGAGAGAGGGAGAGAGAGAGAGATGGATACAGTGAGGGAGAGAGAGATGGATACAGTGAGGGAGAGGAGAGAGATGGATACAGTGAGAGAGAGAGAGAGAGAGAGATGGATACAGTGAGGAAAGAGAGAGAGATGGATACAGTGAGAGAGAGAGGAGAGATGGATACAGTGAGGGGAGAGAGAGATGGATACAGTGAGGGAGAGAGAGATGGATACAGTGAGGGAGAGAGAGGAGACGGGGAGAGTGGGGAAACAGAGAGAGAGAGATGGATACAGTAGAGAGAGAGAGAGATGGATACAGTGAGGGAAAGAGAGATGGATACAGTGAGAGAGGAGAGAGAGAGATGGATACAGTGAGGGAGAGAGAGATGGATACAGTGAGGGAGAGAGAGAGATGGATACAGTGAGAGAGAGGGAGAGAGAGAGAGATGGATACAGTGAGGGAGAGAGAGATGGATACAGTGGGAGAGAGAGAGAGAGAGAGAGAGAGAGAGATGGATACAGTGAGGGAGAGAGAGATGGATACAGTGAGGGAGAGAGAGAAGATGGATACAGTGAGAGAGAGGGAGAGAGAGAGATGGATACAGTGAGGGAGAGAGAGAGATGGATACAGTGAGAGAGAGGGAGAGAGAGAGATGGATACAGTGAGGGAGAGAGAGATGGATACAGTGAGGGAGAGAGAGAGATGGATACAGTGAGAGGGAGAGAGAGAGAGATGGATACAGTGAGGGAGAGAGAGATGGATACAGTGAGGGAGAGAGAGAGATGGATACAGTGAGAGAGAGAGAGAGAGAGAGATGGATACAGTGGGGAGAGAGAGATGGATACAGTGAGGGAGAGAGAGATGGATACAGTGAGAGAGAGGGAGAGAGAGAGAGAGATGGATACAGTGAGGGAGAGAGAGAGATGGATACAGTGAGGGAGAGAGAAGCGGGGGAGAGAGTGGGAAACAAGAGAGAGATGGATACAGTGAGAGAGAGAGAGAGATGGATACAGTGAGGGAGAGAGAGAGATGGATACAGTGAGAGAGGAGAGAGATGGATACAGTGAGGAGAGAGAGATGGATACAGTGAGAGAGAGAGAGAGAGAGAGAGAGAGATGGATACAGTGGGAGAGAGAGATGGATACAGTGAGAGAGAGAGAGAGAGATGGATACAGTGGAGAGAGAGGGAGAGAGAGAGAGATGGATACAGTGAGGGGAGAGAGAGATGGATACAGTGAGAGAGAAGGGGAGAGAGAGAGAGATGGATACAGTGAGGGAGAGAGAGATGGATACAGTGAGGGAGAGAGAGATGGATACAGTGAGAGAGAGAGGGGAGAGAGATGGATACAGTGAGGGGAGAGAGATGGATACAGTGAGGGAGAGAGAGAGATGGGTACGATGAGAGAGAGGAGAGAGAGATGGATACAGTGAGGGAGAGATGGATACAGTGAGGGAGAGAGAGATGGATACAGTGAGAGAGGAGAGAGAGAGAGAGATGGATACAGTGAGGGAGAGAGAGAGAGAGATGGATACAGTGAGGGAGAGAGAGAGGGAGAGAATGGGAAACAGAGAGAGAGAGATGGATACAGTGAGAGAGAGAGAGAGAGAGGTGGATACAGTGAGAGAGAGGGAGAGAGAGAGATGGATACAGTGAGGAGAGAGAGATGGATACAGTGAGAGAGAGAGAAATGGATACAGTGAGGAGAGAGGAGAGAGAGAGAGATGGATACAGTAGAGAGAGAGAGAGATGGATACAGTGAGAGAGAGAGAGATGGATACAAGTGAGAGAGAGAGAGAGAGATGGATACAGT
>CM022770.1:22150676-22160212 GCA_012411365.1 Ameiurus melas | reverse complement strand
AGTGAGAGAGAGTGGGAGAGAGAGATTGGATACAGTGAGAGAGAGAGGAGAGAGAGAGAGAGAGATGGATACAGTGAGGGAGAAGAGAGAGAGATGGATACAGTGGGAGGGAGAGAGAGAGAGATGGATACAGTGAGAGAGAGGGAGAGAGAGAGATGGATACAGTGAGAGAGAGACGAGAGAGAGAGGTGGATACAGTGAGAGAGAGGGAGAGAGAGAGAGGTGGATACAGTGAGGGAGAGAGAGATGGATACAGTGAGGGAGAGAGAGAGATGGATACAGTGAGAGGAGAGAGAGAGATGGATACAGTGAGGGAGAGAGAGAGATGGATACAGTGAGAGAGAGGGAGAGAGAGAGGTGGATACAGTGAGGGAGAGAGAGATGGATACAGTGAGGGAGAGAGAGAGATGGATACAGTGAGAGATGGGAGAGAGAGAGATGGATACAGTGAGGGACGAGAGAGAGATGGATACAGTGGAGAGAGAGGAGAGAGAGAGAGAGATGGATACAGTGAGGGGAGAGAGAGAGATGGATACAGTGAGGGGAGAGAGAGAGATGGATACAGTGAGAGAGAGGGAGAGAGAGAGATGGATACAGTGAGGGAGAGAGAGAGATGGATAAAGTGAGAGAGAGGGAGAGAGAGAGAGATGGATACAGTGAGGGGAGAGAGAGAGAGGGATAGAGTGGGAAACAGGAGAGAGAGAGATGGATACAGTGAGAGGAGAGAGAGAGAGATGGATACAGTGAGGGAGAGAGAGAGATGGATACAGGAGAGAGAGAGAGAGAGATGGATACAGTGAGGAGAGAGAGAGATGGATACAGTGAGAGAGAGGAGAGAGAGAGAGATGGATACAGTGAGGGGAGAGAGAGATGGATACAGTGAGGGAGAGAGAGAGATGGATACAGTGAGAGAGAGGGAGAGAGAGAGAGATGGATACAGTGAGGGAGAGAGATGGATACAGTGAGAGAGAGAGAGATGGATACAGGAGAGAGAGGGAGAGAGAGAGAGATGGATACAGTGAGGGAGAGAGAGAGATGGATACAGTGAGAGAGGGAGAGAGAGAGAGATGGATACAGTGAGGAGAGAGAGAGATGGATACAGTGAGAGAGAGAGAGAGAGTGAGAGAGAGAGAGATGGATACAGTGAGAGAGAGGGAGAGAGAGAGATGGATACAGTGGAGGGAGAGAGAGATGGATACGGAGGGAGAGAGAGAGATGGATACAGTGAGAGAGAGGGCAGAGAGAGATGGATACAGTGAGGAAGAGAGAGAGATGGATACAGTGAGAGAGAGAGAGAGAGATGGATACAGTGAGGGGAGAGAGAGATGGATACAGTGAGGGAGAGAGAGAGATGGATACAGTGAGGGAGAGAGAGAGATCGGGAGAGAGGGAACAGAGAGAGAGAGAGATGGATACAGTGAGAGGAGAGAGAGAGAGATGGATACAGTGAGGGAGAGAGAGATGGATACAGTGAGAGAGGGGAGAGAGAGAGAGATGGATACAGTGAGGAGAGAGAGATGGATACAGTGAGGGAGAGAGAGAGATGGATACAGTGAGAGAGAGGGAGAGAGAGAGAGATGGATACAGTGAGGGAGAGAGAGATGGATACAGTGAGAGAGAGAGAGAGAGAGAGAGAGAGAGAGAGATGGATACAGTGAGGGAGAGAGATGGATACAAAGTGAGGGAGAGAGAGAGATGGATACAGTGAGAGAGAGAGGGAGAGAGAGAGATGGATACAGTGAGGGGAGAGAGAGATGGATACAGTGAGAGAGAGGGAGAGAGAGAGATGGATACAGTGAGGGAGAGAGAGATGGATACAGTGAGGGAGAGAGAGAGATGGATACAGTGAGAGAGAGGGAGAGAGAGAGAGATGGATACAGTGAGGAGAGAGAGATGGATACAGTGAGGGAGAGAGAGAGATGGATACAGTGAGAGAGGGAAAAAGAGAGAGATGGATACAGTGAGGGAGAGAGAGATGGATACAGTGAGGGAGAGAGAGATGGATACAGTGAGAGAGAGGGAGAGAGAGAGAGATGGATACAGTGAGGAGAGAGAGAGATGGGATACAGTGAGGGAGAGAGAGACGGGAGAGAGTGGGGAAAGAGAGAGAGAGAGATGGATACAGTGAGAGAGAGAGAGAGAGATGGATACAGTGAGGGGAGAGAGAGATGGCAGAGAGAGAGAGAGGAGAGAGAGAGAGATGGATACAGTGAGGGAGAGAGAGATGGATGGTGAGAGAGAGAGAGAGAGAGAGAGAGAGAGAGATGGATACAGTGAGGGAGAGAGATGGATACAGTGAGGGAGAGAGAGAGATGGATACAGTGAGAGAGAGGGAGAGAGAGAGATGGATACAGTGGAGGGAGAGAGAGATGGATACAGTGAGAGAGAGGGAGAGAGAGAGAGATGGATACAGTGAGGGAGAGAGAGATGGATACAGTGAGGGAGAGAGAGAGATGGATACAGTGAGAGAGAGGGAGAGAGAGAGATGGATACAGTGAGGGAGAGAGAGATGGATACAGTGAGGGAGAGAGAGAGATGGATACAGTGAGAGAGAGGGAGAGAGGAGAGAGATGGATACAGTGAGGGAGAGAGAGAGATGGATACAGTGAGGGAGAGAGAGATGGATACAGTGAGAGAGAGGGAGAGAGAGAGATGGATACAGTGAGGGAGAGAGAGAGATGGATACAGTGAGGAGAGAGAGAGAGACGGGGAGAGAGGGGAAACAGGAGAGAGAGAGATGGATACAGTGAGAGAGAGAGAGAGAGAGAGAGAGGATACAGTGAGAGAGGGGAGAGAGAGAGAGATGGATACAGTGAGGGAGAGAGAGAGATGGATACAGTGAGAGAGAGAGAGATGGATACAGTGAGAGAGAGGAGAGAGAGAGATGGATACAGTGAGAGAGAGAGAGATGGATACAGTGAGAGAGAGAGAGATGGATACAGTGAGAGAGAGAGAGATGGATACAGGAGAGAGAGAGAGAGATGGATACAGTGAGGGAGAGAGAGAGAGATGGATACAGTAGAGAGAGAGAGAGAGAGATGGATACAGTGAGGGAGAGAGAGATGGATACAGTGAGAGAGGGAGAGAGAGAGATGGATACAGTGAGAGAGGGAGAGAGAGAGAGATGGATACAGTGAGGGGAGAGAGAGATGGACAGGAGAGAGAGGGAGAGAGAGAGAGATGGATACAGTGAGGGAGAGAGAGAGACGGGAGAGAGTGGGAAACGAGAGAGAGAGATGGATACAGTGAGAGAGAGAGAGAGAGATGGATACAGTGAGGGAGAGAGAGAGAGATGGATACAGTGAGAGAGAGAGAGAGAGATGGATACAGTGAGGGAGAGAGAGATGGATACAGGAGAGGGAGAAGAGAGAGATGGATACAGGAGAGAGGGAGAGAGAGAGAGATGGATACAGTGAGGGAGAGAGATGGATACAGTGAGAGAGGGGAGAGAGAGAGAGATGGATACAGTGAGGGAGAGAGAGAGACGGGAGAGAGAGTGGGAAACAGAGAGAGAGATGGATACAGTGAGAGAGAGAGAGAGAGAGAGAGGTGGATACAGAGAGAGAGAGGGAGAGAGAGAGAGATGGATACAGTGAGAGAGAGGGAGAGAGAGAGAGATGGATACAGTGAGGGAGAGAGAGAGAGACGGGAGAGAGTGGAAACAGAGAGAGAGAGATGGATACAGTGAGAGAGAGAGAGAGAGAGAGAGGTGGATACAGTGAGAGAGAGGAGAGAGAGAGAGATGGATACAGTGAGAGAGAAAAAGATGGATGGAGGAGAGATGGATACAGGAGAGAGAGAGAGATGGATACAGTGAGAGAGAGGGAGAGAGAGAGAGATGGATACAGTGAGGGAGAGAGAGATGGATAAGAAGGAGAGAGAGAGAGATATGGATACAGTGAGAGAGAGGGAGAGAGAGAGAGATGGATACAGGAGAGAGAGGGAGAGAGAGAGAGATGGATACAGTGGGAGGAGAGAGAGATGGATACAGGAAGAGAGAGAGAGAGAGAGAGATGTGGATACAGTGAGAGAGAGGGAGAGAGATGTGGATACAGTGAGAGAGAGGGAGAGAGAGAGAGATGGATACAGTGAGGGAGAGAGAGATGATACAGGTGAGAGAGAGAGAGAGAGATGTGGATACAGTGAGAGAGAGGGAGAGAGAGAGATGGATACAGTGAGAGAGAGGGAGAGAGAGAGAGATGGATACAGTGAGGGAGAGAGAGATGGATACAGTGAGAGAGAGAGAGAGAGAGAGATGGATACAGTGAGGGAGAGAGAGAGAGATGGATACAGTGAGGGAGAGAGAGACGGGAGAGAGTGGGAAACAGAGAGAGAGAGATGGATGGATAGAAAGAGAGAGAGTTTAAAGTTTAATCAAACCCAATCTTTCAGTCAGTTTTTCCCAGTTTGCCAGTTGGGATGGTAAAGAGTACTGTCCCATTTTTTTTGTCTAAGAAGGTAAACAAACTGAACGTGTGTGTGTGTGTGTGTGTGTGTGTGTGTGTGTGTGTGTGTGTGTAGGGTGGAGAACCTCAGGGTGTGAACATGCGTACGTTGTTCGTGGAGCTCCTGCGGGCCAACAAGCCTCTGGTGCTCCATAACGGCCTGATCGACCTGATCTTCCTGTACCAGTGCTTCTACGCTTACCTGCCCGACAAACTGGGGACCTTCACCGCCGACCTGTCGCAGATGTTCCCCGCCGCCATTTACGACACCAAATACGCCACCGAGTACCAACTCCGCTTCACGGCGTCTTACCTGGAGTACGCGTACAAGAAGTGGTACGTCCAGCCGAACGAACACTGTTTCAGAAAGAAATTCTGTAAAGGTCACGAACGCAGGAATAATTTCAGTGTGTACGATACAATTTACATAAAAATCTCGACTTTTACCCAGCACTGATTGGTGCTAGCTGACTGCTACACGGTTCTTTACGGGGGCGGGGCCTGTGCACTGTAGGGAGCGTTTGATTGGACGCATCGAACCGCTCTTCACCGTTTTCCTAGAAACGATACAACCTTCAAATGAGCAGCGTCATATTTTAAGACGTATCTGAAACCGAAAAAAACAACAACCCAACAACAATCTGAGAACGGCGTTTAAAGTGAAGTGTTTAGAAACGTACAGGACCACGGAGGACATAAACGTTCTCCCGGAGCTCTAGTAAGCTGATCTTGAGCCGCGTGTGTCGTGTTCCCAGCAAACTGGACAACAGCAGATCCATCGAGGCGGCTCAGGACGGACCTCACGTGTTCCTGGAGTTCTGTAATTACACTGGCCGAGTGCGGAGCTACGTGGACTACAGGCCTTGCGTGGACAGCCACGGCCGTGACGGACCTCTGAACGTCTGCCTTCAGTTCTCGGTAAGTTCCTCTCTGGAGTTGAGTCGATAGAATGCAGATGAGCGGATTATGAAGCAGAAACGTAAACAGTAACGTAATCGTAACGTTCTGAACCTGAAAACGAACCACGTCGGCGTTCTCGGGCTTTTGTTCCCTCGCGTTGTTTTTGTTTGTTTGTTTTTTTCTTCCCTGCAGTCTCTGTACAGCTGCTGTAACTCCAGCAGCCACTAGGTGTCACCCTGCTCCGTTTTTCGGTAGCTTGTTTTAACGCTTCAGAATTGATTTACATTTCCACCCCAAACACAATCAGGAAGCGTCCCCAGACCCAATACGAAAAGTATCGTATCAGCCGGCCATTTTGTTTCCATGACAACTGGAGAAACTTTCCCCGTGTCGATTTGTTTCGGATCGCTTTCTTTCGATCCGTTAAAATGAAACGATTTATCGATAAGATTCAGGAAGTTGTTCAGAATAATTTTGAACAATTTTGTAGGCAACGGGTCGAAGTTCGCTTTCGCGAGTCTCCTTATAAACGTATATTTAGGCGTTTCTCGCGTGAACGCGCCTGCGAACGATTTATGAATAATAATAACGAGTTCGTATGTAGAATATAAATACATTTTGTGTATCCTAAAGTTGTTTTTCCTTCTGTCGTATGTGTGTGCGCGTTACGGCAGGCGTACGGATGGTGCTCCAGTGGCTCTCGCTGCCCCATGTCACATGACACAGACCTCATCATCCAGCAGGACGAGAAAAGCAAAGAGGGCAAGCGGAAAAAAAGGAAGCGCATCAGGAAGAAGAAGAAGACTGCGAAGGAGGAGGAAGAGGAGGAGGAGGAAGACGGGCCGCCGCAGGGTAAGAAGGCTCACGTGGAGGATATGGATGAGGACGGTGAAGAGAAAGAGGAACAGAAGGTAGACGAAAAGGTACGCGGGGAATTTACAGCACACGCCGAAGAGACGCCGGGCGGCGAGATCTCACCGGGAGAGTCTCGGAACGAAAGCGACGCTCCTCGAACGCACGACGCGAGAAACGAAAGTCCGCAAGGCGGCGAGAGGAAGGCGGAAGGAGGAACGCACCGAGCCGGCTTCGACGCCTTCATGACCGGATACGTTTTCGCCTTCGCGAGCACCCAGAACGCCAAAGGTCCGGACTCCTGGGTCCCCGCGTGCGCCAACAAGCTGTATCTGAGCGGCAAGAGCATGCCGCTTCACGTAGCCAAAAGCACCTTCTCGAAGTCCTCCAGAGCTCACGTGACCAAGATGGAGCACGTCTGGAGAAAAGCGTTTCCCAAAGCAGACGGGAACGCGTGACGGACGTTGGTGTGGGGGGGGTGGGGGGGTGGGGTTTGATGTGTGTGATGAATGATCTAATCGAGTCACCTCTAGCGGTGTAATAAAACGTTCTGATTTTATATATATATAAAAAAAAACCTCGATTCATTTGCAGTGAATGATTTAAACTTATAATTGCACCACATGCAGACGTTCGCTCCTCGGATCGATTCAGCGTCATCGATTCGCCTACCTGCGCGCTTTCCCGAGTTCCGAGGAGACCGGTTCAGAACTCGGGTCGGTTCTGTCCGTCTTTTAAAAAAAATAATAAATAAAATTTAAAAAATCGTGAATCCTACATTTTTTTTTAACACCTAAACTTAAGAGTATTTACTCATTAGCTCCTCCCACTTTACTCTGATGTTTTTAAATGGGCGTGGCCAAGCAGCTCTTCAGGAAATACAGCAGAGGAAAAACACGCAGAATGTTTCAACGACACAAAAGCAAATCATTTATTATTCTTTAAACAACTGAATATACATACATGCACTTAAACATTTAAAAAAACAAAACAACAACAAAAAATTAAAATAACAGATGCCATATTTAAGGAGGGGGGGGGGACAGGGGGTCCTGATCTGGCTTTGGTAGAAATTATACATCTCTTATCATCAAATACAAACCTGCATGATGAGGAAAACAGCCAGGACGAACAACATCGAGACGTCAGACGACATATTTACACGCGCTTGTGCTTATCGAACTGTAATAATAATAATAATAATAATAATAATACGCTTTACACACAGTTCAAATTAAGAGCAGGGAAAGTAAGACATTTAAAAACTCGTTCTTCCTCATAAATATCAAAATAGAGCCTCTCTCTCTCTCTCTCTCTCGCTCTCGATTACTATAAAACTAGTCTGCTTCGGTTAGATTTATTGCATAGAAATGTAGTGACAAATCCAACGATGACGACGAGATTAAAAATAAGATTAACCCACCGGGTTCCTCGATTCAAGTGCAATTTATTCAAAAAGTAGTTACGGACATGGACTTCTTTCTTTCTTTCTTTCTTTTTAAAGACTAAGCGTCTGTCTCTGCAGGAGTAACTGTCGCTCAGAACCAGGTGAACTGCGCGTTAGGAATGTTTGAATCTCTTCCAGCGGTCCGGTGTGCTCGTTAAGAGGAGACGCAGAACAGTGCAAAATTACGAGCGGAGAGCTGGAATAATGTTTAAATACCCGGAACCAAAAAAAAAAAAGATCTTATATCGCAGCTTTGAGAGTCACAGAAAGTGTTTGTCCGACGAAGATAAACATAGTGCTCGTAAATATACGTACATTCAGTCATTCGTCTGATCTCCGTCTGCGTGAGCGCGCGCTCGCTCTCGCAGCGTTTTATCTGTAGGGGACGGCCCGGTTGGAAACGTCACGCCGTGTTCTCGTGAAGAAAAGAAAAAAAACCCCTAAACATATTTTAAGTGTTGCGTGGTACGATGAGGCGTCGTTTCAGATGTCACATCGGGACAGGAGGTCGGGCGACGCGGAGGCACGGCAGGGCGCGAGGACGACGGAGCGCGGTTCCTGTGGCTCGGCCGGAGCGCTCGGAGGAAGCGGGTTCCTGCTCAGGGAGAACGGTCCGGACGCGTTCTCTTCGTCCTCGGCTTCCATGTCTTCGCCGTTTCCGTTGGCCAGCCGGTTTCGCTCCTTGTCGTCGTCGTCGAAGAAGCTGCCTCTGCTACTCGAGCAGTCCATGGCTTCCTCGCTCTCGTCCGACTCCGGCCTCGCCCTCGAAGCCTCTCGAGGTCTGTACGGCGGGATCTCGGGCACGGCGTATTTCTTCGCCCAGCCGCCCAGCGCTTTAGGCCTGGCGTCTCCGCCCTCGCTTCTCGCCGCGCCGAAGGCCTCCGAGAGCTCCTGCTGTGGAGACACGGGCAGAGAGTGGCACTGTCGTCCTGGAAGCTGCCAGGGTTCGGGACAGGCGTTTGTCTGAGGCTGGTACGTGCTCATGCTGCCTCGCGGCGAGTGCAAGTCGAACATGAGCGAGAACACCGACTTGCTGGGCATGTCAAAGAACTTGATCTTACCGCCCTTGAGGTCCTCGCGAGCGCTGAAAGGGTTGACCTTGGCGGCTCCTCGTGGTCCGGGGTTGTAGTAAGGGTCCTGGACGTTGACCTTGCGGCCATGTTTGCGGGAAAAGACGTCCGATTGGCTGCGCGACAGCCAGATGTTGCGTCGTGGACGAGGCGATTTGGGCGGGATTTTATCGTCCTGTAGAACCAGAGGGTTCAGCCTCTTTATACCCTGGAACTTATCACCTAAACAGAGACACATCACATCATGATTGAACGGTTCCAGAGGAATCACATATTGTGTATTTCTTTGAATACATTTCACCACCAGGGGGCGCCATGAGACAACTCCATGCTGGATTCAGACCAGAACTAAAAGGCATAAGGCTTAATGCACCAGAGGAATGCAGCTCTAGACTGAAATCTCTCTCTCTCTGTGTGTGTGTGTGTGTGTGTGTGTGTGTATGTAAATGCACGCATTACAAACATCGCCATATCACTCAGCCTTGTTTGGGATAACTCTAAAAAGCCAAGCAGATGTTCACCGTGTTCGCTGAAGCTTAGCGGAAGAACAAACAAACAAACAAAAAAAGAAACGCAACGAGCGGCTCAGGTGGCAAAATGTCCCCGTTCAGAAATAGAACAGAAGTGAAGGGATGCTGAATGATTGATGGGGTGCCCGGTGAGAGAGAGAGAGAGGAGGGGGAGAGAGAGAGAGAGAGAGAGAGAGGCCTTCCCTCCCTCGCTCTCTTCCTGGATTAGCTCCCAAAGGAAATTCGAGAGCAGGGTTGTTGTAAAACCGAGAGCGTAACTGGAGCTGAGCGAAAAAAATAAAAAATCCGTGAC